>PNEQ01004858.1:32749-68626 GCA_003012365.1 Medauroidea extradentata
ATCACCATCATCACCATCATCATCACCATCACCATCATCATCACCATCACCATCACCACCATCATCATCATCATCACCATCATCACCATCATCATCACCCTCGCCATTACCACCATCACCACATTGCCATCACCATCTCCATAATCATCACCATCACCACCATCATCACAACCACCATCACCACCATCATCATCATCACCACCACCATCACTATAACCATCATCTAAACCACCAGCACCACCACCATGTGTTGTGGCATTCGGTTCGTTCCATGTCCTTTAAAATTAGTCAAGGCTATCTCTTTAATGGCCTTAATAATGATCGTTTACCTTTTGGGTTATATTGTGTTATTGTTCTTGTGATTCTTATGTCTGGCAAAGAGTTTGTGTTTTTTACAACTTATCAGTTATTTTTTATTGTGTCAGTTATGTTTTACACTGCACTTAAGCGAAAGTGTCATCGTTTTTCTTTCTAGCTCTTAATGTTTAGCTAGTCATGTATATTAGGAAAATCTTTTCCCATCCTTGAAATATTTTTTCATCTCTCTTCTTTGGGGTCCAGTTTTTGCAGCCGTGTTGTACAGTACGTGAGCAAAACCACTTTGCCATCAGATCTTTGGCTAGTATCATTCTTTGATAATATATCAGTTAAGCTTGAATGTATTTATTTATCTACAAGCACAACTCAGAGCTCTGTCAAGAGAGAGTATCAGTACATGAGCGTTTAACCTGCTGGGTTAAATTACCTTACTGAGTTAAATGACCAAGTCTGATCCATCACTAGGGTGATGTATAAATGCCTGCTAGCATTTCAAGGGTCTCGTGACATATTGGTTGCTTGAAAGTCTTCTTGGGCTGCTGTTAAAATTGTTACCTCTACAGGCAAACCTCGTCACTTCAGAACATGCCCGTTACATTTTGTTTTTTCACATTGGTGCAAAGAACGGATTTTAATACAACTCTTTGTAAATATTAGACATGTGTGCAAGTATGTATGTAGCCCCTTCTGCAAAATAAATTGTGTTATCCCACGAAAAACATATTTCCATTGATAATTACTAGCTTTCATTACGAACATCTGAGATACTGTAGTTTTATTGCGACCAAAAATTAGAATATAGTAAATTTATATTAGTGTCAAAACAATTAAGATATTCTTCGATATTAATATTGGCCCGTTTTTTTAAATACGGTCTAGATCAATCTAAAAATAACAAGCATTACCATAATGCAAACCCTTGAACTACTGACTTTTGGTGAAAACAATTATGCACCAACTTATTTCAGTGCCTTACGTACACACAAATACTTCTGCTTCGTGGCTTTTGGTAGTATGTCATTAACCCCTCGCTCTTTAGTTTTGCAGTAGTTTCGAAAAAAAATTTAATCGTGAAATAATGAATGTATCAAAAATTCATCTTACTGTTTTAACACTTATATGTCATCGTTTGTAGCTGAATTTTTCTGTCGCAATACAACAAATGGATTTTTAGATTTTCGCCCCTGGAATGTCACATATTTTGTTGTCAAAATAAGCCAAAATGAAGCAAAATAAATTTTTGCTAGCAAACTGTACATTATTTTGAAAAACGCTCTACCAAAATTATGTATCGTATGACTGTACACAGTCTCAAATTTTTTGACAGCATTTGGTTTCATAATATTTTAGTTATCTGCAATTGTTTGAAATAAATGGATGATCATGGTCTTAAGCAGATGTGTCGTTCATTTGACTGTATCAATGGTTATAATGTCCAACCACTTTGCTTGGCGGTTAGAGCTTCTGTGTGGTGGGTAAATGATCCCGGGTTTGATTCCCGACGAGGAAAATTTGCCGTTACCTCCCTGGGTTCACGATTGGATGTTATGTTAGTACCTTCCTTCCCAGGCCTGCAGAAGATAAATGCGAATTACCACAGGATCACCATCGCATGATAACCCCCTGAGGCAATCAACTTCCAAATAAAAAGGAAAACTAGTAAAAATGAGAATAAAGTTACTGCGTCATAATACGCCTGTGATTTGCTGGTAGAAGAACAACACATTGTTTTTTAAGGGGAGAGCTAGATGTAAAATTGTATCTATGCATTTTCTGCAATGACTTATGTTTAAAAATAGTTTTGGTAAATGTGGCAATATTGAGCCATAGACGATATTTGTGATGAATTTTGGAGAGTATAATAGTGTTGTTCATCTTATAATGTATTTTAAAATAATTTTTGAAAGTTAACCCTCGCATTGATTCTGCATGACAAATTAACAAAAGAGTCCATTCATGTTTATGTTAAGCAGATTATCAAGAATATATCCTATGTATTATCAATGAGAAAATTGTGATAATAGAACTGGAATAAATGTTATGACTCGAAAACTGAAAATACAAGAGAATTATTTAACACGGCCTCTTAAACACAGCCAACCAGTCACAGGCCTTGAAGCAAAGCTAAAGGTACCCACACAAGTCATTGAAACAAGATAGTGCTAAAATCTTTTCGCCGTAAATTAGTTATTCTGTTAATTACGTCTTACAAGTATGAAGATAACTGCTACTCACCAATGACCACAACGCCGTCGGACCTCTGGCATGTGACCTGCCCGTCCTCAGCCACAGCCCAGTCGAAGGTCAGACAGGGTCCAGTGAAACACGGACGAGTCTCCCAGAGGGCGGTAGGACATGGTTCTCCTCCATCCACTGGCGGCTTCAGTACTGCTCTCGACCGGGTCTGGTAACCACCTTCCAGAACATTCAGGATTTTATCATTTTGAGTCAGCAATAACCCTCAGGAAAATCTCAAGGAAGAACATTATGCTTGAAATGTAGCAAGTAAGATAAAATGCATTTCTAAGTTAACATTCTTAGTAAAAGAAACTGTAAATAACGTTGAGAGCGGTAAAAATATGTGGCGGGCCAAAGTGGAACTTTTGTATATCTCAGTATACTTAATTATGTATACAGAAGAAAAGAGCATTTGTGATTTTAGATACCTCGTGTCGGGTATCAAATTAACCGTCCTGACACAGTGGTACTGAAAATAATGGTAATTTAGTGGTATTATTAGATTTAAGTGGTTTAGGATTAGTTTAGTAATAATACATGGAAATCAAGTGCCTCGAAGTCAGGAGAGGGGGTGGCCTGCCGTCCCAAAAGGTCTGGGCCGTCCGACAGCCCTCTCCCCCCTCTTTCCATCCAACCCCTTCCCTTTCTGCTATAACACTATTGAAACAACCTGGCAGTGGGGATTACTTTTATTTATTTGATTGATTATCGGTGTCAGTATAGTTATAGCACATCAATGGAAATAATATTTTGTAATCAAGGGTATGTCAACAAATGTGAAATAATTAATCTTTGACAAACAAATAAATAACGGCCAAGGGTAGCACGACGTTTTGCTCACGAGGGTCGGAGCTAGGTAGTTCAGGGTTTCCATTGGCTGGAAGGCGTGCCCAAGGATTATTGTACACTGGGGACTTTTTCCCGCCAAATGTTAAGATGTGAGAATCGTCGTCGATATTTGAGGGAGAGAAGTAAAGGTGAGCGCGGAAGGAGCTGTTGGCGTCCTATCCGGCCATTTCGTTGAAATATTTCAATAAAAATACGTAACTTAAATATTTGCAAGGGCAAGCGTGAGTGTCGCATATATATTATTATCAATTTCAGCAGTAGTACAACTCTCTCCACCTCTGTGAGCGGTGTGGCGGTATGCGAGACTGATTTAACTATATTTGCCTGAGTTATTAATTGTCATTCCTCGACTCAATAGCGTGTGTTGCATTAAGGGACCGTCGCAAATATACATTTCATCAGTAAAATAAATTTAATGTTCTGAAACTAATTATGAAATTTCTGAGATTGGACATAGCTTGATAACTTAAACTTCAATTATATTATAACACATTTCACTTCCGAAGAGTAAAAGCAAATCATCAATAAATAAGTTATAATAAATAAACCACTATCAATGATAATAACTATAGCACACAATACTCATGATTTTATTTACATCAAATGTACTTAAATATGTTAACATGTTATATGAATGACAGAGAGGGGAAAATTGATGGTGGAGTGATAAATAGAAAATGCGAGGGAGGATGGAAATTGTGCGTAGGATGACATGGGAAATATGGATGATGGGATGGGATGAGTTGAGATCAAGGTTGATTGTGAAGTGAAAGAGGTGTGTAGTGGAGTTAGAAAGGCGAACGTTGGATTGGGTAAGGCTATTGCAGAAGTATAAATAATGAATGGTGGGGTGGGAAAATTAAACAGCGGAGTAGGACAGGTAAAATGCAAGTGGGAAATGTGGGTCAAGAATGGAAAGTTGCTTAGTGGAGTAGGAAAGGTAAATTGTGGAGGAGTGTTAAGTTTATCGGTGGATATCGATGGGGTAGGTAAAGTAAATTGTGAATATAGGGAGAAGAATTGTGGAGCTATGAAAGTAAATGACCATAGCCACTAATTATTGGCGAAACAATTTTTCAACCATCATATTTGTACGATTTTGTTCACGTTAGCATCTCTGATTTATGGTTATTGGTAGTATGTCGTTGTGCAGAGGCGTCGCTCATTTTACTGTGTCAATGAGAATAAGGTTAATGCAAAACCACACATATGTGATTTGTGGGTAGAACATCCAATCATTGGGCATGAAGCAGAGTTGTAGATTTGCCCGTAAGTCACTGAAAGAAGTAGGTGGAAAATTCTTATCACCAAAAATCAGAGGCTGTGTAAATAACAGAGAGTACTGGAAAGCTGGTCCACTCACCGACGTCCCGGCCCTGGCAGTTACGGTGACAGTGAGACCAGTGGCTCCACTCGGACACCTGGCAGTCACCGTGGCAGGGCACATAGCACGAGTCTCTGATCTTGAGGTCGACGGAGTTGGGCTCGCACAGGCGGTCCTCCACTCGCGCCAGACCTCGCAGGCAGGTCACATTGCGGGAGATGGAACCGTGGCCGCACCAAGCTCCCTGCACCAACCAGCAAGCCTCATGTCATGAACACTCTCATCTTACCATACCATAGCACTAGGCGTATTCTTGCGGTTTAATTGTCCTCAAGTCCCTATCAACCATTTACAAAGCCTGTTTGCACTTAACACGGCTACCACCATGGAATTATGAAATTCTGTTATTTCTATCAGAAATAGAATTGGACTGTATTCGGCAAATTACCTCTTCACGACTGCTGTCACTTTTTGTACAGTTACAACATAATAAACTGTAGTATGAAATTGAATTATGCTACAGCAGAAAATGTAAAATTCAATTTTGTTCCATTTTCTTGAAAAAAAAAATTGAGTATCGTCCATTTCGCACCTAAATATGGTTTGTTTTGGTTTCAGTTTTATTTAAAAGAAACAGGAAATGATGACTAAGTCGAAACATCATGTGAGCAAACTCTGTAACCGTCCCCATGCCTTGGTTGCCAGTTACATGCAAACACCGCTAACCAGTTTGCAAACACCACTGTGAACAGGAGCGCAAAAATGCTGTGTTCACAGGTACCGCTACCAATTCAATCGCTAAAGTACGCCTACTGTCGAAAGGCCGGCTACTTAGGAGATCCGGCGAGAGCAAGGATAGGGAATTATGGAGCCACTTATTTTTGGTGAAAAAAAAAAAAACATCATCTTGTTTTAGTGCCTTATGAACACATCTGTAGTTATGCTTCATGGTAATTGGCAGTTTGTCTTGGTGCAGAAGCGTCGCTGTACCACACGTCTGTGATTTGAAGGAAGAACCCTAAGATCCCGAGAGTTTAAAATATCCAGTCACTGACCATGAAGCATAGCTAAACGTGTGCCCGTAAGACACTGAAACAAGTAGGTGTGGAATAATTTTCATCAAAAGTCGGTCGCACTAGGAATATACATGCCAATTATGTTCGGTGCAGCTCAGTACCTGTCGAAACTACATATTTGCCACCACTGGTTACTATAGGATCTTTTAAATTGTATTTTTTCAATCCCTGAAAACTCTGAGCAAATATGTATTTAGAAACCCAAAAACACTAGAAAACTCTTAAACTACTTACACGTTTTTCCATAATTATATTCCTGAAAATATATTTCCTTCTTCACATTGCAGAAAATCTCTTATATCCGAAAGGGGCATCAAGAATGGTGGTCAAACATTACCGAATATAATTTAACATGTAAATCATAGTTCTTGTTCTCTCATCAGAGCTCTTAGGTAGGTAGCAACCTTATGTGAATGTAGCAAAAAAATTCTTGGAATTCTGTAAGTATAAGGGAGATGTGTCAGTTGAGATGACAGGTGGAAGGTGTTTCATGAATTGGAATGACAGTCGAGAGCCATTTTAAGAGGTCCAGATGACAGGGGTGGATATATTAGAAAGGTTGGAACAGCTCATGGGATATGTTAGCCTGCATGAACTAGAAGGATGATTTGGAACATTTAAAAGTTTTATGCTGTTTAAAGTGTTGGGATAGCAGCAATGAGGCTTCAAGGTTAGGGAATAGCTTTAAGAAAGATGTTTAAGAAGTTTGAAATGAAAGTAGGAAGACGTTCTGTAGGTTGATTTGGCAGCAAAAAAACAGCGAAGAGAATAGAAAGTTGCAAGATTTGAAGTAGCAACATAGAGATATTACAGGGATTTAGGTGGCATAAAGGAAACTTATAAGATCAAGAAATCGGAACAACAGCACGAAAATGTTAAAGAAGATATGGTGGCAGTAGGGAAATACATAAGGCAGCAAGGTAGGAGAATTATTTTCAGAAGTTTGGGATATCAGCAGGGAGATGATGAGGAATAATAAAGTTGTTGGCATGGGCATTTTATTGACGTTTGGATGAGATGTTGAAGATTTATAGGGCTTGAAATATAAGTCAGGGATTCTCCACAGTATCACTGGCATAGTGTGGAGCGTTCCAAGTTGTGCGGTGCTAAGTAATGACTATATACAATACTGATCTGTCTGTGGAACCATGAGACTGATTAAAGCAGGTACACTCCATAGTCAGTAGCGTACAAGAGACAAGGAACGAATTCTCCAGTAATACATCTCAGTATGTGCGTCACTGCTGCGACGTGCTCAAAGTGTATAATTGGAGTTAGTACAGCACAGCTTGGAACACAATAATGCTACACCACTCCGTTGGCTTACTTCTAGAACCTCGTAAGTCCAGATTTTCCAAATTTTGTATTCCAGGTGAATTTGGTGCTAATTTTCATGGCGCTTCTAGTGTTAAAATCTGATAAATCTACTGTGCGTTAGCTTTCTTCTATGCTCAAATTAATAAATCTCGTATCTATAGTGTAGCATGACTACGAAGATTTTCTTTTTGCTCTCCTGTAAAATTTTCTGAAGTGGAATTGCGAGGTTTTAGAAGTAAGCCAACAATATGGAGCCTTTTGAAGGGCTGGGATGACAGCAGAGATATGTTTCAGTTATGAAGATGGCAGAAAGGGAGATATTCGAAGGGCTTATATGACAGCAGAGTGATGTTCCAAATGCAGGTATTGCTGCAGGAATATGGCATACTCACGTGAAGGTCGCAGGACGCCCAGTCTCCTCTGGACCAAGTGTAGCATGGTGTCGCAGGACACGGCTTCCTCTGTACCAACGGCAGTGGACAAGGTCGTCCCTTCTCACTGGGGTTCGTCACAATGTACCGGAACCTCATCATCACCGTCGCTGTAGGCAAAAACTGCTTTCAAACAAATGCTCTCTGGGTGCCGATTAAACATCTCGGTTGTTCAACGTTCAGCAAATTTTCTCCACATATTGAGGATGTTGTACGAAATAACACCAATAAAAGCCTGATAAAAAAAAACTCAGCCAGAATCTTTTCATCCAGCGTATATTCTTCAAACCATTGTCGGGTCCTGAGCTTTGTATGATCGTACGATGGTTATATAGCCCGGTCTAGCTGTTCAAAAACGAATCACATACGTTTACGCACCAGAATTACCATTGGCCCAGTCAGATAGGGACTGACCAGTAATGAAAGAAAAACGTCGGAGAAGAGTGCATTACTTTGAAGCCAAGCAGACCGCCGACCTTTTCCCGCGATAAATCACAATCTCTATTCATTACTTAAGTAAAATAGTGTAAATGCAATTTCTTAAAAATTTACACAACATTCATATTTGTGTTTTGTTCTGTGTTGCGTTCCTGAAGTTAATTTATCACGGCGTTAAATTTAGTCTGGATTATTTCTCGAAGCTACCGCATTGTCATGAAGCAACTGACTCTTGATTCTTTCTTTTGGTCCATCTGCGGAAATGCTTTCCCTGCTGGTTTGGCCATAAATGATTATTTCTTGTGAGATGTGCTAGCCAAGCGGTTCATACCGGGAATATATAAACAGGTTAAGTACATAACTGATTGATTGGCTAAAACAATAGCCACTAATACATTTATAAATTGAAATCAATATCTTGACTTGATCTTATAAGAGTAAACATTTAATTACTCGCGACTTTTGAAGTAGGTGTAAAATCTGTATTATTATATGATTATTTTAATTTTGTTTGCGTTAAAATGAGATATCTTGCAGTAACTTAAGGGAGGATGACTTTGGACACGAAAAGTGACTTTTGGACATTACTAAAAATTATGTGTCGCAAAATGGCCGTTTTCAGAGAACCAGCAAATATGTTCGCTATTATGAAAAGTGTTTATTTCTGTGTATCGTTTTATTATGCTGTCATTGTATTCCGAAAAACTTGTAAAAGTACTGAATTCGTAAGTGGCGTGTATGTTACATGGTGTTACCTTGGATTAACCTTAATTTAGGACAGCCATGCCAGTAGTGTCAAACGCCATGTCTGATACAGGCATTTAGTTACCTAAATCAGTCACATGATCAGTATTAAGTACCTTAATTCTTTGGGATTTAGGGTTGAAATTTACTGAGTTGGGGTTGCACACCAAAATCCCCAAGCTCCGTAAATTCGTCTGCTGTTGTTTACATTTCATTTCACATGTTTCGGCTTAACAACAAATAAATATCCATTAACAATGAAAATTATAGGCCTACAGTGTTAATTTGTACGTAAGCAATATGTCATTTATTTTAATATATTTCGTATTTTGTAAAGGAATGAACCTAAAATCAAATAATAAATCTACAGTAGAATTAGTATTATGGATAGAGACGACAGAGGAAAATAATTTATCTAGAGAAACGTATGAGGATTATTTCAACTGAGGAACGTTACAGAAGAAACAAAACATCATCAAAATACCAACATGTCTTTAGTTTCCATATTTGTCGTTTGCAGCACTGTTTTGTGTCGTGATAGGGGAGATGTTGTGTTGAGTAGTTATTTCAAGACACTTTATTATACATGTTTCATAATTTGTAACATAGTAGCTTTAGATTGTTACGTTGACAACGGCTAGCAAGAAGCAATATGCCAGAGGATGACTTTTCATACTGTTGTTAATGGTTTTCATACTGATGTTAATGGTTTTCATGCTGTTGTTAATGGTTCGTGGAAATCTAAGGAATCCTCAGCAAATAACATAACACCTGTTTACCCTAAAATTCCTAAACCGTTGAAACGCTCTAAGTTGTTTCGGACACAGATTGTTTATTCATTGCTAGAGCCAGCGATTTTTGGTGAAAATAATTATGCAACATTTTGTGCATCTGTTTCATGGATACTGGCAGGGTGTATTTGTGCAGAGGCGTCATTCATTTGGCTGTGCCAAAGAGAATTATGTTACTGCGACACCACAAGTCTGTGATTTGAGGGTAGATTCCCAAGGCGTTGAGAGTTAATAACAGCCAATCACTGACCATGAAACAGAGCTGCAGATGTGCACCTGAAGATTTGAAACAAAATGTTACATAATTCTTTCCACTAAAAATAATAGGCTCTACTCATTACCTGTGTTCCCGCACTGACATTCTGAGCTGTTCCACGCAGTCCACGTGGTCACTTCGCAGTCTACTGGACAGTCCACGTAGCACCACTTCTCAGTAGGAGCCGGACGTGTTTGGTCTTCGCACAAGCTGCAACGTAACAGTACATAAGCTCTAATCAGTCAACAGTAAAGTCCTCGACTGGCGCATGGACGGCGTTGCAGCGTGTCACGCGTAATCTTTTTTACGCGAAACCGCGTAAGTTATTCATATTATGTTTACCTACGAAAAGAACACACACTTGAAACCATGCTTTTTTTTTTTTTTTAATTCAGCACGCTTCTTAGAAACATGATATTTCGGCCTGTCAAAATGGCTAAAAACATTTTTTTTTAGACTGTTGTAACTCCGAAAATATTACCTGAATTCGTACAGTGCTAAACGAGAGGCACGCGCTGGTCTTTACTTCATACTATTCAAAAATAAATTATTGGGACCACCGCTTAAAGTCCCATACTAAAAAGACTAGAACGGAAACCTTGCACACCAGTTTGACGTGCTGCGAATAGAGGCGATATGCTTCTCGTCAAGTGTGTGACACTGGCTCTTATCGCTTCACTGTTCCCACGCGTCAAAGGCGGAAATTTGACACCGCGAAGGACTCCTCTTAAGCAGACAAACAGCTGCTCATTGGCTGCTCTCTGACATAGTGATAACAACGTGATTACAGACCCGGAAATGTCGCGGGTTCAACGACCAGCTGGCTGGACTCCACAGTCCCGGCATCAAACCGCTACCCGCAAATCACGGACGTGTGGTGTCGCGGTAACATTGTTCTGGTTGGTGCAGTCAAGTGAGCCACGCCTCTTTCTAATTATATTCTACCAATAACTACGAAGCAGTGTTGTGGGCGTGTACGTAAAACATTGAAACAAGTTGTTGCAGAATTCTTTTCACCAAAAATCACTGGCTCTACCTATCATGTTATTGAATGCGCCACTGTAGCGACGTCTAATGCACTTGTACGTCTCAATTTCGAACAAATTCGTTACATGTATCTTGAGAAATAACCGCGTGAAAAAGCCGATTTTAGCCAAGTTTGAGGGCTTACGTAGTATCTTGAAAGTCTCGTACACAAGTAGTCTGAAGTATGTTTTCTTTTAGTAGATAAGGATTGTGGACGCATGTTTACTGGTCTGTGAGAAAAAAAAAAAAACGTAACTCCGAACATGTTGCACGCAGTTCGGGCGCGGTTTACCTGTTTTCGATGTCTTTTTTTTATTTTTTATTTTTGTACCAGATATTTTTTTCTTGTTTTAGACATAAATTGTGATTAAATCTTTTTCTTAGGAAATTTTCGTATATCTCATAGTTTTTGCGTAATGAGCCGTAAACGTCAAAATTTGCACTATACAGTTTTATGTACCAACTGACATACGAAACCGAAAAAATTCACAGTGTATAACAATGTTGTAGGCTGTGATTTGACACATGTAATAAAATGAAATAAAATAATTTTATATATGTATATATTGCATTGTTTAACATTGTTGACATTTTTAAATTCTCATTTAAAAATTCAGCATTTTTTTTTTTTATTAAATAGGTTAATTACCTGTCTTGCACGGGTCGTCCGTCGCTGCGCTGGCAGTAGACGACGCGCGACTGGACGCCCTCGCCACAAGGGCTGCCACCTAGCGGCAGGCAGGAAGAGTACTCGGTGACGCGCCAGGCATACGTGAAGCAGGTGGCGTTCAGGCGGCACGACTGTACCTCGATCTGCGGCGGGCAGGTGGCAGCACTGCTGGCGGGCGCCCTCAAGATGGAGCGCGTCCGTTGACGCTCGGCGGTGCGCTCACAAGGCTGCCACAAACGACAACATTTCTCGATAAAGGCCCGTTCACAATCGGCATGAAAAAAATAACGTAACATGCGAAATAGTCCGTACACAATCACCACGAAATATATTGTTTCCCGACCAATCAGAAAATAATCAACTAATTTGTTATTGGATGAAAATTTTCGCGCCAACAGCACTTATGACGTTTCACATTCTTATTGGCCGGCATGAAAAGCTTGGCGTAGAAAACTCAGAGATGGCCATCTTTAGCGCCATGCGAAGCAAGTTACGCCACGCAAGTCATGCCAAACATTAGTTGTGAACGCCACCATTCGTATTACAGAAATTCACTTTCTTATGCTATGTTTTTACTTGTTCTATGTCAATTTGTGAATGGGCCAGAGGCGCTTGAAGTAGGGCAGGTTATCTCAGCCGCATGAGGTGTAGTTGATTACTAGGATTTGATAACTGCCGGCAATGTTACTCAAGGATTAAAAAGACGAAGAAAAAATCTTTTATATTTCTACATGACAAATAATTTGCTACATGCACATTGCATTATTTGCGTGTTTATACTCTTATTTTAACATTACATTGTTTTAACATTTGACCAAGAGGCCATCAGTTGAATTTATACACGGGTAAAGTTAACCTCGGGTAATATTCCAAACACCAAAAATTTGAAATTTTGGCTGCTCGTGGATAGCAGGCTGCTATCAACGTGAATTTTCATAAGCGCCTTATGTTGGATTATTACAGGCAGTTCGGGATACAGTGGCACTCAAAAAAGCCCTGCTATATGTCTATTTGCAGCCAATTCTTATATTTCCTCGCGTAACGGTAAACGACAGGAAACGTCTGTGTCATTTGATATTTGCGCGTGTATAGACTGTTCAGGATAAACTGAGCACTGTTTAACAATTTTCTGTGAGCTGTAACGCCTCAATATTTACTATTTTAAATTCGAAAACTTCCATGCAACTAAAAAATAATTTAAACATTCCACAACTCTCAAAATATTTCTTCTATAACCCCAATAAATACATATATTTTTATTATGGTAAGGGTGGGCTAGTGTCCACTTTAAAGTGAACTGTCTATAAGATAAATTGTGCAGTCGGTACGAGGAACCTTTTATAGTTTGACAACAAAATTTTATTAATCAAATAAAATATTCGTATGTTGGATTCAACTGATTTTATTTGAGTATTATTGTATTTATCTAGGAAAGTAACACAGGCCTATATTCGGTAATTCGTTGCCAATCATGCAAGCAGTAAGGCAACTATTAATTGTTGAATTATGTGCAGTATCGGCTAGTGACATTTTTCAAAGGTTAAATAGCGCTTACTTTATCCCGAAAAATAAGCAGCTTAGGATAACGGCAAAAAGGATTTTGCGCGAAATTGTTGCTTTACCTTCCGTGCGCATTTCAGTTCTGCTTCGTGGTAACTGGCAACCTAACTTTCTACAGTGGTGCAGTGATGCAGTGGTGGCTCCGCCACTGTTCTTGAGGCAGGAGCGGAAGCTCAGCCACTGTTGTTATTATTATTATTATTATTATTAATATTATTATTATTATTATTATTATTATTATTATTATTATTATTATTATTATTATTATTATTATTATTATTATTATTATTAAAGTTCTTGACTGTGATCAATGGCCTGCCGAATTGCCTGTAGGGTATGGCGAAGAGGACATACAGAATCTTTGTACAAGATTCCGACTTAATGAAACCAATATAAAAAACGCTCACCGGGACTATCTTGACAATACTCGCTGTATTCCCAGAGAACTTAATTTGTTGATGAACTGCATAAATCTGATTGCGTGTAGTTCAACTGAGTGTGGAAATGAAATGAATATCTCCTACCAGAAACAGGCTTTTAGTACAACATGTATCATCACTAACGTTCATGAAACTGCATTGACCCTC
Source organism: Medauroidea extradentata (assembly GCA_003012365.1). Lineage (NCBI taxonomy): Eukaryota > Metazoa > Arthropoda > Insecta > Phasmatodea > Phasmatidae > Medauroidea > Medauroidea extradentata. The sequence continues at coordinate 46,375 of PNEQ01004858.1, forward strand.
CCTCAAAGACTGGAATCTTGAGCCTTACATTTCCACGTGGTTGAGATCGCACAGTTCAGCAGATGATACTAGAACCCGTGTAGCAAAATGGCAACAACAAGATGCTGAAAAATTGTATTTATTGTGAACAGTGTTTAATACATTAATATAGTAATTTTGTATTCTGTTATGTGGCAAGGCAACAATTTTGTAAGATAATGTATGCCTTAATGTACCAATTGTGCCCTGCTTGTATTGTACAAACATGTAAGAGTTTTGTGTTGTCATGAAAATGAAATTAGTTGTCCGTTCTAACATAATTACCGGCTCAGACAAGATGTATTTATGCAGTGTAAATATTATGTATTGCTCATTCTCAAAAGTTTCGTTTAAAAAATATATGAATGTATTATAATAGAAGTTCTACACTTCAAATTAATACCTATATCTTACTAAAATATTACAGCTTCCGTTCTTCGAACTAAAAAATGTCATAAAAAATCTCTAAAGACTTTTCACCCCTACCTCCTTGTTGAACACCAACTGACAAAAGGATGCAAGAAGAATCCAAATTTTAGCCTTCAAGTGAATGAAATCAACGCGGGTTACGTAGCACCTTTAAAAAGAATAACATGGCCTCTTCAGTAGTTTATATTATCATGAAATTTCGCTTATCTTTGTTAAATATATACCTTTATCTAAGTTTATGTTAGCAATTTTTTTATTATTTCTGTCAGTAACACTGACGAAATAGCTTAATTTTGCACCTCAAAAATACAAATTTTACCGGGGAAGGACCCCCTGTCCCCTTGCTTTACTTGGGGCGGATGGGTGAACTAATGAGTTCAGAATACAAAGAGCTCCAGCACTGAAAATATTGGTTGGGACATACAACATTGCAGAAGTGTCGCTCTGTCGACTGCGACACTAAAAACAAAAGACGTCCGTCAATTAGCACCGAGGTTTGTGTGATATCAGCATCTCAAAATGGCGGGTGCAACTGGAATTCCGAATAGAAATAAAAACGACCTTAATCGAGTCGGGATTTAATTCTGCGTCCAAATGCTGATGAAACTAGTGAGTTGGCAGTAAATTTAAAGGAAGATTTTTTGTTGGCTATTATAACCCCAACAACATAATTGGTGCCTATGCTAGAAACGTTGCTACAACATTACAAAGTGCCAAGTTGGTTACATAGTTCATTGACATGTTGCCTACACGTGCCATGAATGTAACATAGGCAATGTTGCAGATGTCACCTCGCTGTTTGTTGCCTGCATGTGCTAAAAATATTACACTGGCATAATTGCAGGTGGGACCTCGAAGCACATTTTCTGCACGTGCCAAAAACATTACAGGAGCTATGTTGCAGATGGTACCGCGCAGCACATTGCTGCACATGCCAGAAATGTTACAGGTGCTATACATGACTAATGGTAACTGTTTTATATCAACATGTACAAATAATTTAAAATGCTGTGATTTACATGAGCTGTTATAGTATTCAATTTACAATCTTTTAAAAATCTTAAAAATTGGGAATTAACATTTAACATTATAAAACAATTAATTATTCACTTAAATATGACAAGGATGGTAAGTATTTTATTTTATTTAAGTACCAGAAACAGTGTAACATTTTTATAGAAGTGATTGTGCATCCAAATGCTCTATAACAATACAAACAATAGTAATGATTTATAATCACATTTTGTCATCCTTCTGATATAAAGTGATGACATTGTAGATATTTGCACTTCGCACAGAGGGGCATGGAAGATAAATAAATGGATCTAGAACTTTTGAAATAATGCTGTTCATGTTATAACTGTGAGCTAGTCATGTGATTTTGTAGTGCTGGCAACATGCAGGCAACGTGCTGACGATGTGCAGGCAACGTGCTGGCGACGTGCAGGCAACGGGCTGATGAGGTGCACGCAACACGCTAGCGATGTGCAGACAACGTGATGTTGTGATGTTCAGGCAACGTGTTAGCGATGTGCAGACAATGTGCTGTTGTGATGTTCAGGCAACGTGCTAGCGATGTGCAGACAACATACTGTTGTGACGTGCAGGCAACGCGCTAGCGATGTGCAGACAATGTGCTGTTGTGACGTGCAGACAACATGCTAGCGATGTGCAGACAATGTGCTGTTGTGACGTGCAGACAACATGCTAGCGATGTGCAGACAATGTGCTGTTGTGATGTTCAGGCAACGTGTTAGCGATGTGCAGACAATGTGCTGTTGTGACGTGCAGACAACATGCTAGCGATGTGCAGACAATGTGCTGTTATGACGTACAGGCAATGTGCTGGCGACGTGCAGGCAACGTGCTTGTGACATGCAGGCGACATGCTAGCAACGTGCAGGCATCGTGTTTTTGTAACGTGCAGGCAATGTAACATTATAATGTTTCCTGCCTGAGATGTTGACAAGTTTTCTGCATATATTCTGCGCATGCGTGTGACGTCCTGGCGTGGCAACGTTATAATGTTACAGTGTAACATACAGGCAATATTGCTGTGCTGTAAGGGAAGCAAGTCAAATATTTGCAAGCAAGTGTGAAATGGTGCGTTTATTTCCACATTTCGGAATCTCAGTGGGTATTTAAAATATGCAACAAACAAAGGAAAAAATACAACTGAAAAACTTGATAATATATGTGGATGTCATACTAGACGTTAGTATATAGGGGCATACTTACATCTTTTATTGTTTTAGTATTTGTCGCGGGGCAGCCAAAGTAGTGTTGGCAATAACGAGAATTTTTAGTACCGCATCGCGACCTTCGTGTCACTTCTGTCACGCAATTATGATTTTGGCATAATGCCACTAAGAGTCACATATGTGATTTATCGGTAGAACCCCCAAGATTAGGGACAATTGTTTTTTGCGAAAATATTTTTGCACTACTTTGTTTCAACCAAGAGCTCTGCTTCGTGGTTAAAGATAGGAAGTTTTTAACTCCCAGCGTCTTGTGATTCTACCCGCTAGGTGTCGTAGCATCTTTGTTCTGATTGGGACAGTTAAATTAAGGACGCCCCTGCACGAAGACACGCTGCCATAACTATATAACAGAGCAGTAGATACGCTCATACATTGGAACAAGTTTCCGCGAAATTCTTTTCACCAAAAACCAACGTCCTTACACTTAACTCCTAGAACTAGCCGAGCTTCCTAATCTGCAACCTTACGTACATGAACGAGTACACACAGTTTAACGTTAAGGGATTAAATGACGAAGAGGAGGGCTACAACTTAAAAAAAATATATATACATGTTTGCAGCGAAAAAATTCTTTAAGCAAATGAACGACTGCAAAGTAACTTTATGAAAACCAAATTTTTGTTTAAAGTCTTTAAAATGATAACCAAAGTTTGGTTGCAGTTAAAGTCTTTAATAATCATTTTTACGATAAAGTTAGATGCACTCTTGTTTAGTTGAAAACCACGTGTGTCACGATGCAAAGAAATAAAGAAAATGAATCTGTTTTCCAGGAAAACTTTAGTAACATCAAATAAATGTACTCTACTGCAAAGTCAGATGAATACATCGCAAGCTAAATAAAAGCGAATTAACCCTCTTTTGCTCCTATAAGGGAAATTGTTTCTTTGTAAATAGAACCGTTTATGGACATACGCCATAGATAGTGAATTTCGCCGAGTAACAGAAACCCCATAGTAATACAAAATAACAAAAATGATAAAGACAATACCTGCTGTTGACAACAAACACACACAAACACAAACTAAATTCCAGAAATGAATACGGTCGTAAAGTGAAGAGATTTAGGATTACGTCTAGGCCTTAAGCGCTGGTTAAGGGTGACATGATGTGGGTATAGAACGACACTGGGATGAAGAGGGGTGGGGAGGAAGCAGGAGATCCCCGAGAATAGCGGCAACGTCTGGCACGATTCCCACATGCGAAAATCCGGGGACCAGTCCCTCCCGGGAATCGAGCACGATTCGCCTTGGAAACCTAAAATCTAGAGCAAAAACTACACAAAACCGTTCCGGAACGGAATATAGTCTTTGTAATTAGAAAGACAACAAAAGCGCACACACACAAAGATCAATACAAAGACTTAAAAAAATAGGTATAAAATAGCCAAATCGTTCGATAAGTGCCGCTGTAACAGCACAAATGACAAGAGAATCGGATGGATGTGAATACAAACGACGCAGCAAAGGAAAAACAGACAAAGACAACATATGCGACCTGTTTCCGTCTTGATATAAGTACAGAATGAGGAACTTTAGCAGACTGACCGACAATATTGTAATCGTTATGAATATGAAATAATCAGAGATGATGGTTTATCGCAGGATAACTTGACTGTTTGCTGGGTTTCAACACACGTTCAGGTTACCAGAAGATTACTGGCTTTAGCTTGTACTTGGAACTGTTACCCTGATTGGCTAAGCCAATAAGACTCCCGCTGTTGTAATATTTAATGCCGGTTATTGGTCTGCAGGCAGACAGCCACGCTTTGTAAGTCTACCTCACCTAATTATACGTGTCGCAAAAATCGACAGTGTTTTCAAGGGTATGTTGACACACATTTATTTCCCCGATATACCATCATCTCTAGAAATGATACTTATGCTGCAAAATAGCGTCGGATAAGTCGTCGGAGATGCTTACCTGAGGACACTCTGACCAGTCGGACCACGGCCCCAGTACACATTCGCCTGGACAAGCCACGTGGCAGGCGTTGATGTCGGGAGGCTGGGTCACCGGGTCGCAGTACACGTCCGCCATCTCCATCGGCAGCTCGTGCAGTCTGATCTGCATGCACCTGCACCAACAACAATGCATTTGAGATCTGATCTAGTTGTAGTACAAACAACAATGTAGTCAAGCCAGGATCCGCATGCACCTGTGCCAATAACAATGCATTTGAGATCTGATCTAGTTGTAGTACAAACAACAATGTAGTCAAGCCAGGATATGCATGCACCTGCGTCAACAACAATGCATTTGAGATCTGATCTAGTTGTAGTACAAACAACAATGTAGCCAAGCCAGGATCCGCATGCACCTGTGCCAACAACAATGCATTTGAGATCTGATCTAGTTGTAGTACAAACAACAATGTAGTCAAGCCAGGATCCGCATGCACCTGTAACAATAACAATGCATTTGTGACCTGATAAAGTTGTAGGGCAAACAACAATGCAGTCAAGCCAGGATCGGCATGCACCTGTGCCAATAACAATGCATTTGAGATCTGATCTGGTTGTAGTAAAAACAACAAAGCAGTCAAGCCAGGGTCTGCATGCACCTGCGACAACAACAATGCATTCGAGATCTGATAAAGTTGTAGGGCAAACAACAATGCAGTCAAGCCAGGATCTGCATGCACCTGTGCCAATAACAATGCATTTGAGATCTGATCTGGTTGTAGTACAAACAACAATGTAGCCAAGCCAGGGTCTGCATGCACCTGCGACAACAACAATGCATTCGAGAACTGATATAGTTGTAGTAAAAACAACAATGCAATCAAGCCAGGATCTGAATGCACCTGCGCCAACAACAATGCATTCGAGAACTGATCTAGTTGTAGGTGCAAACAACAATGCAGTCGAGCCAGGGTCTGCATGCACCTGCGCAAACAACAAAGCTGTCAAGCCAGAGTTACGTGCACCTGCGCCAACAATAATGATTCGAGAACTGATATAATTGTAGTACAAACAACAATGCAGTCAAGCCAGGGTCTGCATGCACCTGCGCCAACAACAATGCATTCGAGATCTGATCTAGTTGTAGTGTAAAAAACAATGCAGTCAAGTTAGGGTCTGCATGCACCTGTGCCAACTCCTATGTATATGAGCTCTGATCTGGTAAAATATTTTTGCATTTAGAAATAATTGTCGAATTAAAGAAAAATAAGTTTTTAAAATTTTAGTATTTCTATTTAAGTAAAAGTATTTACTATCTATATTTTTTTGAATAGAATAACTTGTAGCCTGTAACATCGTAATTCACTGTGTTTATTTTTTCATTTCGGTATGTTAGTTGATATTAGTGTAGTACTTAAAAAAAAAATAACATGCAAATTTTGACATTTACGACACATTACACAAAATCTATAAGAGATAGTAAATTTTCACTCGAGATAAATTTAGTTGCAATTTACTTCTAAAGATGTATAAAAATATGACGTGCCTTCAAGAGCCCCATACAGCTGGCGTATGAACATTGTTGCAGTGTGTTAGTAGCAAGTATGTAGGGCGCGGTTCACCTCAGTTTTGAACGTATGTTTTAATTTTTATGTTTGAACCAAATATTTTTTTTCTTATTTTAGTTATAAATTGTGATTAAATCTTCCTCTTAGAAAATGTGTGTATTTCTCATAGTTTTTGCGTAATGAGTCGTGAATGTCAAAATTTTCACTTTACGGTTTTATGTACGCCACTAAAACCAACTGACATACCAAAAAAAAAAAAAAAAAAACAAAAAAAAAACCACAGCGTATAACAATGTTGCAGACTATGATTTGGCATATATAAAAACAAAACAAAAAAAAATTTTTTTTTGTATTTAAGTAAAAATGCTGAATTTTGAAATAAAAATTTAATTTTTTTTAAATACAAAAAAAAATATTTGTATTTATGTGTCAAATCATAGCCTACAACATTACTGTTTGTTTCGGTTTGGTATGTCAGTTGGTTTTAGTAGCGTACATAAAACCGTAAAATTAAAATTTTGACGTTTACGATTCATTACGCAAAAACTATGAGGCATACAAAAATTTCCTAAGAGGATGATTTAATCACAATTTATGTCTAAAAAAGAAAAAAAAATATCTGGTATGAATATAATAATAAAAATAAACGTTCAAAGCTGAGACGAACCGCACCATTAAACACGGCACCCAGCGCCCGCTGTATTGAACGTAAAGTAGAGCCATGATTTTGTCGCGAAAATATTTCTGCCCCACTTTGTTTCAAAGTCTTACGTGCACAGTGGCAGCTTTGCTTCATTGTTATTGGCGTCTTGTCTATGTTCAGACAAGTTTCTTATTTGACTGTGCCAATCTGAATAAGGATATTGTGACTTCATACTGATGTGATTTGGCAGTGGATCCCCAAGACAAGTGAGAGTTTACACATCCAATCACTGACCATGAAGCAGAACTGCAGATGTGTGCATAAGGCATTCAAATCAAATGTTGCAAAAATCATTTCGCCATAAAATAGTGGCTCTACTCATAAGTAGAGACATGCAATTTTCGCGTTTCCATTTGGTAGCAGACCAAACTTCACCTTCCTATACGTAACATAGCATAATCTGCGATTCAGTTGGCCACGAACTTTTACGTGTTGTCATCTACGTATGTTACGTCTTTACAGAGATTGGTCTCTCTACCGTGTAAGCATTCTCCGCGGCAAGCCACGACAATATCGGCCAGCGGGAGACGTCGAACGAGCTTACAGTCACTTGTGAGTCTAGTCAGCTGTCAGAAAATAACGCGAATTTTGCATGTCCCTTCTCATAAGTAATTGTAACAAGTAAAAATCAGTGGGTCTATTTATCCTGGCACATCGTCCGTGGCGTCTCACCTGACGTGTCGGAACTGATCGCCAGTGCCACACCCCCTATTCTGGTCCGCACCAATCAGTTGGCACTCACTCCAGCCGCCGGCGAACCACAGGAAGTTCTCGCATGGCTCGTTGCATACCTTGTATTGGATCATGTCCTCGCATGGTCGGCCTGCGTTCAACGATGCTCTTATCACCTACGCATATTCAAACAAAAACCACTTTTCATACGTTTGACCACGTCCGTCTTTAGTAGAAAGCCGGAGTCTTGAATGTGGCAACACTGCATCGGAGGCCTGCAGCTTGTCACTTCTTGGCCACCCTAGTCTCTGCAACGTGTATAGATGTAGCTTTAGTGGCGTGTACACGTCTACACTGACTAGGGCAGCCAACGAACGATCGGCAGCAGGCCTCCGATGCAGCGTTGCAACATTCAAGATTCCGGCTTTCTAATAAAGACGACCATGGTTTGACTCTACATACTACACATACATACATAGCGTCAAGAAACAAACATATAATAAGAGCACCATGCAGTGGCGGCACGTGGTTTGTTGCCAGGTAGGGCTGCAGTTGCCAAGAGCTGCACAGGGTTGTGCGCTGGTTGACTCTACAGCCACTGATACACTGATGTGCAGGTGCCCCTTACTACTGAGTGGTCACAACACATCTAGTAGCCGGCAAGTCTTTCATGTTCGTTGGTCTACGGCGCGTTCATCAAGAGTGAACAGTGCCGACTATCCGCAGCCCCACCTGGCAACAATCCACGAGCCGCCACTAGCACCATGCGAATTATGGGCTAAATTAAAGACGAAAATGCTAATGGCGAAATGTTGTCCGACAACATTTTACATGCATAATGTGGTAACACTGTACGGAGAAAGTCCCCTCTTGCACTCCACGTCAAGGTTTAATTTTTTGTATGTTACGTCAAGTAAACGTAGATTCATGTTTGAATTGTTTGGGATTTTAACCTTGGACGCATAATGCAGGTCAGAACAGTAGTAGTAAAATATTATTGAATTATCTGTGGAGCGCAAAGGGGGACTAACTTTAATGCTATGTTGCCAAATTGTGCATGTAAACCACGGTCGGAGAAGTACAGGTCTGGACACTCGCCTATCTACCAATGTATTTTTCTTGACCCCCTTGTTGTATGGCTGTAGTCCGTCAAGTTACCGAGAGTGTAAGTTGTGGTCTTTGGCGCTTAAATCAGGGCGGTCGGGCTCATACGCCACCCACTTTTTCCTAGTATTTACATTATAAAGTAAATAAAGATTGCTGGAGATGTACTTTGGAATTTTGAGCGAAGGATGTATTTCATAAATAGATTAAAAAATACGTTTTATAAATAAATTGCTTATCTTTATAATGTAAACACTGGAAATAAAGTGGGCGGGAAGTGGGCGGGAAGTGGGCGGAGTTTGAGCAGCGCAAGCAACATTGCAAACAAATGTAAGTAAGAGTCACTAAGACAAGAGACACTGGAATATCGTGGGAAACGTTGACTATTTGCGTGCTGTGTTTAACACCCAAGTTTTGTGTCGATATGGGTAATTGTTTATTTGAAACAGTACGACACCACGTGGGAGTATTTGAAAGGGTGCATGATCCGAAGTGTGCATTTGTGTGAGGGAGAAAGAAGATGTCATTTCGAACAATTACTGTGACTTTTGAGTTTATGACACTCTCACGAATGCTAAGAAGACATAAATTAAGGCATCTGCAATCAATATCTGTTTGCAATACTAAATACCTCGCAGCACATTGAAGTAAACTTTCATTAATAACTCAAAATCAAATGGTTTTCAGGCACATGTTTATATGAACTTTTTTCCTTGTTTGGGTATAAGGAACCTACGCCCGGTGTTTGTAAAAGTATTTAAGAAACATCCTCTATACAATATACATAACTGCATGAACCAACCAATAAATATATTTGTTCTATTATTCAAGTAGTTTTACTGGTAAATTGTTCATTATTTCTTGCATGTATATGAGCTTGCTAGCCTACGGTGCGGGAGCCCGGATGTTTGTGTCGTTTTCTTACATTTAGATAGTTTGGAAACTGTCCCTTACTAAGCCTAATAGCCTTAACACGAGCGACGTAAATAAACCCTATAAAATAAAATAAACTTGATCTTAGTTGAAATAAATAGTAGGTAATGATGATTAGGAAATTTTCCTCCTCCGAAGACCAGTTTGTGATACGAATATAAATGTTATAATGTAATTGTAATGCATTAAAATTAAGCATGTGCACTAATATTAATGACATGTTAAGGATTTGTTTTCCTTATCCTAGTTAGTTGTATTAGGACCTCGGATATAATTAACGTTAGTTACGTTATTAGGGAAATTCGTGTGTGTTCAATGGCCTGATAAGTTTGAATCCACTCTCTGTCAGTTCTGAAACGTCTATTTGATTTCTACAACATGTTTCCATGCCTTACGTGCGCCTATTCAGTTCTGCTTCATTGTTATTGTCAGCTTGTCTTTGTGGGAATACGTTTGTCATATAACAGCACCCGTTAGAAAAATGTTTCTGAGTTACCGCACGTCTGTGATTTGTAGTAAAACCTTGAGACTCCTAAGTGTTACAAAACATCGACAGACTGACCACAGAATATTTTGTAATACAGAAGTGAAATAGCTGGTAGGCACACACGCAAAATGGCTTTCCTGGCCAGCTACATGGAGGAAACACCTACCGCCAGCTGCTCTGATAATAGGTAGCCGTAACATACAGGAGCCAAACAGACACGGGGCTGGTATCAACAGCCTTGGGCAGCCAATAAGCGGCGAAGTTCGCCAATACCAAACGAGCCGCCACGTCATTTCATGTCTTTATTACTATTTAGTCTGTGAACTGACCGAGAAACAGATGCTCGTAAGACACTGGAACAAATAAGTGCAGAAATCTCTTCACAGAAAATAGTGGTCCCTATTTATTGCCACTTGCACACTACGGGTTGGCGATTTACTTGTACCTGACAAACGTATTGTTCCACAAAAAACTTAAAGAGTTGTGCGTAGTTATCAGGAAGTATACCGCTTCCCTTGGTAGAAATTTAGCACAAAATAACACAAGAGTATCACTCATCTTCAGTAACCCGCCTAAATATTTTGTTATGATACAAAAATTAGTAATATTTTCTGATTCAGAAGCAGTGGCGTATCGTGGTTATGTTCCAAGACATGCGGTACTCAGCAGTGACTATACTCAACACTGAGTTTTCTTGTGGGATCATTAGACTTGTAGCAGCAGGTACACTCTTCTACCAGTAGCACATAAGAGGCAAGGAATATACCTTGGTCTACACAACACATGTTGATTGTATATGACAGGTAGGCACACTGAGTTCAAGTGCTTAAGGTTCTTATCTAGGCAGGCTGCGTTGGTGTACATTAGGCACCAAACCGATGGAGCGTTGAGAGTTAGTGCACCTGGCGTGCTGTAACGTGATACGTATAGTCGTTTTTCATGTATAGTTACTAAAAAATGTTTCTAATGCGTTTATATACGAAAAGAAAAAAACACTTCACATTAAGTCCCTATGATTTTAAAAATGCAGTCCGATAATTAAAAACATGATTATCAATCTCCTCAAAAGTGCTAAAAATGATATTTCCACGTTACTGTAGCCGAGAAAATATCAACCGTAATCGTAAAAGGAAATGATAGAAACCTGCACTGCAATATACCACATACTTTCCACAAATAAAATTACAGGGTCATCGCTTGAAGTCCCGTTGAAAAACAGTTACTACGTAAACACTGCACGCTAGTTTAGTACTCTGCGCCTAGAGGCGATGAGGTGTTTGACGCACGGGTTATATTCGACTTATCGCCTTCCCCGTTTCCGTGCCTCAAACGTAGAAAAAAAAGCTATGGTCCACTAACTCTTAAGAGTGACGTCGGTCGGCGTACGTAATGCATTATCGCCTCTACACGCAAACCCAGCAACAAGCGCGCAGATCTTTACTATTATTCATTTTCTTATTGGACTTCAAACGGTGACTGTATGATTTTACTTGCGATACTTATGGTTCAAATTCCAGCGTTTATTTCAATTATTGTGATTTTCGAATACGGTTGGGATTTCCCTAGATACGGCAGTTTAAGAAAAATGTTTTTAGTCATTTCGAGAGTTTTGAAAATCGTGTTTCCAATATGCCATCCTAATTTTAAAACTGATAGAAACATTCTTTGAAATGTGTGTTCTTTTTATAGATGTACAAACTTAATGCGCGTTGAGATGTTTCTTCCAAATGTGATTACTTGTAACTCGCTGCAATGCACTTCAAGTGCAGGTAGATATGAACCTTAAAAGCGTATATTCAGAGTTTATATTGCATGCCTTGGAACACGACCACGATACGTCGCTGTTCAGAAGTGGTACGTCAATCCTTTTTAATTTTGTTTTAGCTGAAAATGTTAGTTATGTTAAGAGACCCGGAAATTACGTGGGTTCAACTACTAGTCTTCTGGGCGCCACAGTCCTGAGCACGACTCTGTTCTTTTCTAATTGTTGATCCAGTGAGCGGCAAGTTGTACAACTACCAAGGTAGTGCGGGAGTCAGCGAGTGCGTTGATACAGGTCTGCTATTGGTTAACAATCCTCAAAATGAGTTTCCGTAACAGAAGTAAAATATCTAACGTGTAAGGAAGTTTGAAATCTAGAGTATGTATTCTCAAATGAATTCGCGAAATTTCCAGGTCTCTGTGTGGTTATCTTTAGAGACAGCTCATTTCCGCGGAAATATTTTAGCACCGCTTTGTTTGGTCGCCTTATGCGCATCCCTGCAGCTCGTATTCGTAATAATTGGCAGTATGTGTTTGTGTACAGACGTTACTTATTTGGCTGTGCCAATCAGAACAGGTTGCTGAGACATCTCACGTCAGTGATCAGCGCGTAGAATCTCAAGATGCTGAGGATTAAAAACGTGAAATTATCGAGGACAGAGCAGAGCTGGCGATATGTAAGTAAAGGATTTGAAACAAAGTGGTGCAAAAGTATTTTCGCGAAAAATACAGGACCCTGACTGTTGTAAACTTGTACAAAACCACTCACTGACCTTGGGTACCTTGTCAGATGTACAACTGGTCACTCACTGGGCCAGTAGCCTATTTACAACAGAGGACAGAGTGCATACTGGATTGTGAGGTCCATCTGGTAGGTAATTTTAATGGGCCTCCCCACCTGTGCTTCAAATGCATTGCAGTGAGTTACGGCTATTCTTTTCTCGACGAAACTATTTAACGCAAATTATATTTCCATATCTACGGGAAGAACACACACTTCAAAAGATGTCGCTATAGTTTTAAAAATTCGGCACGTTAATTCCAAGAATAATATTTTCAAATATGGGCCTCTCAAAATGACCAAAAATGGGTTTCCCAGACTGCCGGTTACGGAAAAATTAACAACCGGATTCGAACGGCACAATTGTAGAAACAAGCACTAGACTGTGAACTACGCTGTCCACAAATAAAATATTGAGGTCAACACTTAAAGTCTCTTAGTAAAAATTATAATAGTAAAGCACTGTATGCTTGCGCGGACAGGCGATAATGTATGACATACGCCTAATTGTGACAGTCTTGCCTCTCTTGCCTCACACACACGCAGTCTGTCTAGGGAGGCCCCTTAACATTGCAGGGTTTCTAGTTAAGATGATCAGAGTAGCGGGAAGGTTCGTACCTTCCTGGTCCTGTTCTGCAGGCCTGGCCCACAGAGAGACGAGCACTGACCCCATGCCGTCCACTCACTCAGCAGACAATCGACTGGACACGGCACCAGACATGGCTCTTCCTCCAAGCCTCTCTGTCTTCCACACAGGCTGCAACACATACACGTAGCAAGTCACGCCAACAACCGCGTTAAAGTTATTAAACACATTATAACGGGAATACAACGGCAGAGGTCAACATTACGTGAAACTTACCCCTGCAAGTATGAAATGTATATGCAATTTATTGTGATGTAGTTAAATATGTTCTTATATGTAATGTAATATTTTATGAGTGTTTCATTTATTTATAAATACGTAGCAATAAAGTGTATATTTTTAAAGGTAATGTTTCCTGAGCAGCAAAAGTAGGAGAATTATAAGGAGAGTGAGATGGAGGAGAATGACGAGGAGAAAGTGAAGGAAAAAGAGGAGTAGAAGAATGAGGATGAGGAGGGTAGCAGTAGTAGTAGAAAATGGAAAAGATAAAGAGAGAGAGATTTTGGTCAGCGCTTAATATCGAGATCTTTAGCGCTGGTGAGGGGTGACATGAGGCGAGTATGGAGCATCGCTGAAATGTTGGGCGGGGAAACAGGAGATCCCCGAGTAAACTCGTTGGCCAACGAAGAGAAGGAGGATGTTGAGAAAAAATATAGGTACTAGTGATAGTAGTAGGAGGAAGAGGAGAAGAATTATAATAAGGATGAGGATAGTAGTGATAGTAGTGCGAGGAAGAGGAGAAGGATGATAAGGAATAGTATAATAGCGGTAGTCGTAGGAGAAAGAGGAGAAGGCTGGTGAAGAAGAGGATAATAGATGTAGCAGAAGGAGGAAGAGGATGACAAAGAAGAGGATGATGAAGAGGATGATGAGGAAGAGGATGATGAGAAAGGAATGACGAGGAAGAGGATAGTAGTGGTAGTAGTAGAAGGAAGAGGAGGAGGCTAATAAGGAAGAGAATAGTAATGGTAGTAGTAGGAGGAAAGGAGAAGGATGATAGGAAGAGGATATTAGTGGTAGTAGTAGGAGGAAGATGAGAAGGATGATGAGAATGAGGACAGCAGTGTTTGTAGAAGAAAGAAGAGGAGGAGGCTGATGAGAAAAGGATAGTAGTGTTAGTAATTGAAGGAAGAGGAGAAGGATGATAGGAAGAGGATAGCAGCGGTAGTAGTAGAAGGAAGAGGAGAATGATGATGAGGAAGAGAATAGTAGTGTTAATAGTAGAAGGAAGAAGAGGAGGCTGATGAGAAAATGGATAGTAGTGTTAGTAGTAGAAGGAAGAGGAGGAGGCTGATGAAAAAGAGGATAGTAGTGATAGTAGTATAAGGAAGAGGAGGAGGCTGATGGGAAAAGGATAGTAGTGTTAGTAGTTGAAGGAAGAGGAGAAGGATGATAGGAAGATGATAGCAGTGGTAGTAGTAGAAGGAAGAGGAGAATGATGCTGAGGAAGAGAATAGTAGTGTTAGTAGTAGAAGGAAGAGGAGGAGACTGATGAGAAAGAGGACAGTAGTGTTACTAGTAGTAGGAAGAGGAGGAGGCTGATGAGAAAGTGGATAGCACTGTTGGTAGTAGAAGGAAGAGGAGAAGGATGATGAGGAAGCGGATAGTAGGGTAGTAGTAGAAGGAAGAGGATCACGATGTTGTTGAGGAGGACAAGGAAGAATATTATGTTTACTTGGGGTCGACTAGTGTGCCGTTCTTGTCGTAGCAGCCGTATGCGCGGTATCGGACGCCAGCACCACAGACGCCTTGTGCAGGACGGCCATTGGCCGACACCGCCGTGATGTCCTGCTCCAGAACACAGTCCGACCATTCTCCCAGTGGCCTCTGGACGTATCTGTCGCACGGGCAAGGCTCCGACTCCAGTAGCGGGAACAAGTCGAGGTTCCTGCAGATGGGTCGCGAGGTGGACATCCCTGCAAGTCGAAGAACATCGCCCCAGCATCAATGACAGCCCACAGTGTAAGGTAGTTTCCTAAATGCATTATTTTGTAATGTATACTATTAGTTATTTACTATAACGTATGGATATTTATAATCCTATAATTCCAAGCAGCGGTACTTCAGGTTCTACCTCATAGCAAGTATAGGGATTTATATGTTAAAGTATATTAGTGTGGCTCAGTCACATTTCACGGAATCCGATTCTGTGTAGGTGATTGCTAGAGTTTTTTGGGCACGAAAATACTTATTTGTTTATAGTTTTTAGGGTATTGAAAAAATTAAAATAGATCCTGTACAAATGTCGGCCACACCGAGATGAACAAAAAGACAGTCGCGACATTGAAGTAGATTCAAAAGGTGACAGCACTACTTCAAGTAATTTAACGCAACAGTTCCCAATCCAAGTCTTGCCAGATTTCTGGAGTATGTAGCGCCTTTAACAATAACATTTTTTTATACTTAGTTAACTACGTGCCATCCAATTTTTCAGATGTGAGTTGTACTTATAATTACCATAGTATATGTTCGAACAATAGTGATAAAGGAAATTTTGCCTGAAAATAACCCTTAAGATATTATCTATGCCTTACTTTGTGTTTTAAAGTAAATAATATGGAATTAAATTTACAGAATAATTTAACGTAATCGCAGATTTAAATTAAACCTATCATTTCAGGCAATTTTATAGGTAATCATAGTTTTTGGTGCAAGTTATTTTGTTTAAGTATTTTGTATTAGATTGCTTTGAATATAATCAAGCCCGTACGCAGCCACGCAATGTACAACTCTATGACAATCATTTGAGGAAAGATGCGTCTCTTTGTCACAAAAATTATTTTATTTAATTTTGGCTGTTGCCGCTTTCATTGCAATAATTTATTAAGTACGAAGCTGAATCATGCAAAAAACTTTAAGTTTATGGCAATGGATTTCCTTTGGCATAAAATATTATAAATATATGAGATTGTAGTGGTAGTTTCAAGGTAGTTGCGTAATGCTGCTTATATATCAATGTTTCATAAAGAATTGTGGATCACGGGAGCATAGTTTTCAAAAAAATAGTCCTCGTCTGTCGCTTGTACGGTAATGTGGGCTGTCACGTGACATCTGTTTGATGAGAAGTTGCTTAACTTTAAACAACTAATTACCAACATTATATGTTATATTTGTCCATTAAAAGATAACAACAGTTGAAATTATGTTAATGCTATGTTTACTATATTATTTTTAATGTACCACGTATTAAAAACGGACTAAACGGTACAAAATTAGTTCTCTTATAATATAATATAAAACAAGATGTGTGGGGTGCATACAACAGGCGATAATTAGAGCATGAATTGTTCATCTAAATCACTACTTTTTTGCGCTGCAATTTATATGGACTGTAGTGCAGGTTTTTTAACGACAGTTGCTCTATACACTATTATCTATTGTATGTTCCCCACCCATTTGTTTAAACCTTACACGTATTTTCATATTATAAATTAATTTGTACTTCTTAGTCTGTTCTAAAAACGTGGTATAACAATGTTTATTTATTATTTGCCTTTTAGTTTTGCGTGTATGAAATCGATTGCAAAATTTATGCCGGACAGACAAAGTGCCAGACAAGAAGCAAGTAATAAAACTCAACGTAAGATCCTATATAAATATACTGTTTATTGGTACCCTGTCTCATTGAAACCGGACAAACAAACGGATACAAACGCGAGTTAGTAGAAAAGGTGTTAAAATACACAGCGCTCTGATAATGAGCAGTGTTTTTGTGAATCCTGAAGTGACTACATAGGGCATTTTTAAAATAGTATATCTAGATAAATACCTACCTGACACGCAAAATAGAAACAAAGATGCATTCGTCTGACTTAACGCAATGTACTTTCAACAAATATTGCTATAGGGTCACTATGGAACAAGACTACAACCAGTGGCGTATCGTGGTAGTTTTCCAAGGCATGCAATATAAGCTCCGACTATACACTTTGATCACGTGCACTCAATGTACCTGTCATACAATAAACATGTATGGAGAAACCGATGTATATTGTTGGAGTATATGTTCCTTGCCTCTTGTATGCTACAATCCAGTTCACCCGCAGTTTCCTACGGTTTTCTTTGTTGACGGTGCCTCTTAGCCTAAGCCATACCAGCGCCCGGCCCCCTTGGGCGAGGAGAGAGATCACGCTCTACCACGCAGTGAACTTTAGCTAACAGCCAGGTGGAACCGCCCGAACCCTTTGACGGAACACTGAACTGCGCCTCCATACACCTTCCAAAGGAGGACAGGGGCTAGCGAGAGAGCCAAGGGCCACCCATCCCTGGTTCTCGCCCACTGGCCTGCCCCCCGACTGAGATCCACAGCTCAGTCCCCTTTTGGTTTGAGTCGGGGCCCATCTTACCCCTAACAGACTCACCGGGCCTGCTCCCGGACACTTTCGCAGCCACTCGTCGGCCTTTCTCAGGGGAAGGGTCCCCTCCACGCCTGCCCCGCATACAGGCAACCACCACCACTACGAATCCAACCCAGACCAGACACGGCAGATAACCATGCCGTGGGGGTAACCTGGTCGCCCGTAGCACTACCTAATTTCCATGGCATTTGTGGGTTTTCCAGCCGGACCGCCTGGGTCGTCTGTGGCCTGGGTACTTCAGATCACACAGGGTCCACCTTTCGACGGGGAATCCACCGGGGGGGGGAGGGACCACCCTTACAGCCGCACGGCTCGGGCATGTGACCTGTTTCCCCAGACCGCATCCGGTTCGTCCTTTACCACTACCCTAGTCTCCCACTTGGAGATCTGGGCTTTTGGGCCCCAACAACCTGAGCGCTAGGTAGTCTAACGCCCCACCTAGTGGTTTCTCCTTGTTGCCATCTATCGGAGAATCCATCAAGGCAGATACTTCTTTCTCAGCTCTGAGGAGCCGAGTTACATAGGGCCCGCATGCCAGAGCCTGCATCGGTTTGTGATATGCGCTTAATAGCGACATTGTTGTTATAGCACGTACAATTAACACCCTTTTTTTCCTTTAGTGGATAAAAATGTGTGTCTTGAGGACTGCTGCAATTATCGTTAGAACATATACGGGCGGTAAATATTTAACACTAAGTATGTTTCATCGTTTACTGCGAGAGTATGTTCGATTTCGTTAGTTTTACGCAGGAAAGTCCGTAGAATAAAACACATATCCTTCGAGAACGTATTGCTGTCAAAAGAATCCACCATCTCTTAATGAAAAATTTTACTGGGTTCAACGAATTGTTGAATACTACTCATTAGTGCCGTTAGCGTTGTTGGAGCGTGTAGACATAACCACAGAATAAAGTAGTAACATAAGCTACAATACGTAATTTTTATCGTACTCGTTTTCTCTTTGGATTGCCATGGCGTCGAAGTTCGTAGAAGTTTGGTTAGACTGCAGTTTAGTAGTCCTTAATTTATTGTCTGTGAGGAAATTTATACGCAAGTAACACAACATTTACGATTTTTAAATATATACGTTAGATACTAGCAAATTACAGTATTTCGTGAAATATGAGCGGTTGTTTAAATCAGTGTCTCAAATCCCATATGGCTTTGTTTAGTTTCATGTACGCCCCGAGAGCTGGTACAATAACAAAGGTTAAAAAGCTCCATTATGTCGCTTCTAATAGAGTTAGGTATTATCTGATGTTGAGCCTCGAATCGATATGTTTGCCATATTAAAATATTAAGCTAATATACAAACTAATTACAGCATCTCAAGCAATATAAGTGGTTACATAAACTAATGTCTATAATCCACGTGGTATTGTTTATATTCCTGTACGCCCCGAGAGCTGGTACGGTAACAACAATGAAAAAGCGTTCCTTGTCGCTTCTGTTAGCATTATTGATTCTGTGACATAGCTTCGCCCTCCAACACAGAGGCAAAGAGAAATATTGATCGCAGCAAGGTGAGTTCTGTCATGGTCGTCTTTAGTGAAGGCCGGAATCTTGAATGTGGCAACGCTGCATCGGAGGTCTACTGCCGGTCGCTCGTTGGTAGCCCTAGTCTGTGTAGACGTGTACACGCCACTAAAGCTGCATCTGTACACGTTACAGAAACCAGGCTGGCCAAGAAGTGACAAGCAGCAGGCCCCTGATGCTGCGTTGCAACATTCAAGACTCCGGCCTTTTACTAAAGACGGCCATGGTTCTGTACATACAACTGAAATAAGGATGTAATGAGAGCAAATTGCACTTGACAGTGAAACGTACCGTATCTGACAGCACTAGGAACATATATGTTATATATGACAACCTGGGAATATATCTGCCGTATTAGTATTTCGGCCACATCTGGCAACTCTGGACGTATATCTGCAGTTTTATAATATACTCTGGTAGTGTATCTGACGTATCCGAAACATTTGAGTTTATGTGCTCTATCTGCGAAAGAACACTGGAGGTCTGTTTGCCATGTCTGACAACACGGGAAATGTAGGTCGTACCTGGCCACAGTGGAGTATACCTACCGTATACGCTCACACTGGAGGTACATATACCGTACACTGCAACACTGGAGTATATCCATTTTATACAGAAATACTGTAGTATATGAAGCACTGGAAGTGTATCTGCCGTATCTGGCAAATCTGCAGGTATTCTACTATAGCTGGCAATACTGGGGTATTTTTTTTGCCATGTGTGGCAACACTGAAGGCAAATCTACTGTGTTAGATATTTATGCCAACACTGGGAGCGTACCGTAAAGCGTGGTGAATAGGACCGTAGGGGTGAATAGGATCGAAAGATTTAGTACAAAATTATGAGAGCAATATTTGCTTTAGAAACTTTTTTTCTAGATAGGCAAATTAATACTGTTGACAAGTAGTTTGATTGGTACGTAACCTTTAAAAAAGAAAAATTATTGGCGAGAAATTTGTTTCAAATTTTGAACCTGTTCACCCCACGGTGATCCTATTCACCCCGTTTTACGGTAGCTCTAATAACTGGCTACACTTGAGGATGTCTGCCGTATCTAACATGTTCTGGTGGGTATGTCTGTAGTATGTGAACACAGCATGTGGCGACACTGGAGGGTATGTCGTACATGGCAACACAGTGTGGTAGGCATGAGGCAACTCACCTATGAGGTCCCTGGTGCGGGTGCGGGCGGAACACGCGTGGTCACAGGCCGACCAGCGAGACCACTGCGACAACACGCAGGGATGCTCGCAGCTCACAAAGCAAGGCTCCGACTGCTCGGGTACTGCGCCACCAGCTTCCATGCACATCGTCGGCTCTACCTTGATGCTGCGTTGGTTCCGGTAGCACCACACAGCTGCGAACATTACCATAGCCATCTTTAGTAGAAGGCCACGGCCTAAGATCTGGCAACCCTTCCTGCCAGTGTTGCCAGATCTAATGCTGCGGCCTTCTACTGAAGGTGGCTATGACATTACCCACAAACACGGTCAATGAAGGTAACGTCTTGACACTGAGGAAGAAAATGTGACTCCTTTCTCGTCGCAGCGCTAGTAGTCTTTTAGTGGATGATTTGTCTTGTTTTTTTATTTGGCTTAGCACGATTTCACAGCTTAAAATGTGTAGTTGTTATCTGAATTGGCTGTATTATAGAAGAAACAAATTTAAAATCCAAATTATATATATATATATATATATATATATATATATATATATATATATATATATATATATATATATGTGTGTGTGTGTGTGTGTGTGTGTGTGTGTGTGTGTGTAATTTTGTATTGGAGCACATAACTTCAAATTTCTGAGTTCTATTGAGCAGTAATAAATGAACCTGCATATAAATTAAAACTTGGCTATATAAGTTCATTTTCGGTCGAATAGGGAATGTTTTCCATTTTCATTTCACCCATTCAATTTCATTTCTACTGAAGTAAAAAAACAACCTCACTAAAGGCCTATGCACAATCGAATACTTTAAAATTTGAGATTACGTTTTCGTTACTTTATGTATTTCGTCAATACACAATCTCTATACAAAAATGAAAACTGACTGATTGACTGACTGACTGACATATCAAACTGCAGCCCAAACCACTGGAACTAGAATCGTGAAAATTTTTGTGGGGGTTCCCCTCAGGTCGTAGGCGAGCACTAAGAAGGGACTTTTCGAAATTCGACCTCTGAGGGGGTGAAAAGGGGTGAAATGTGTTTACGAAGAAACGTTGATAGAGCTCGAACTCGACGGCCAATCATCGTGATTTTTACTTTAATAGGACACTCGTAAAAATGCATATTAGCCAATTTCGAAGTTCAACATTTAAGGGGCTGAAAAGACCTTAAATGTGTTTTCAATCAACTATCGATATCTATCGAACCCTTCGGGATAGAGAGTTGATATTTACATCAAAATATTGCTTACGTAAATACCCAAAAAGTAGTTTTAGGTTTTTTTTTTAAATTCGACCCCCAGACAGTAAAAAGGGGCAAAATGTGTTCTTTATGAATCGTCTATATCTTTGAAACACAATTGGCTATCGTCATGATTTTAACTTTAATTGGTTACTTTTAGAAATGTCTATGACAGGACTCAAAGACGCTTCGAAATTCTTTATTTAAAGGGGTGAATATACGTGAAATGTGTTTTCGATTACCCTTCCATATCTATCGAATCAATCGAGATATCGAAGTGCTCTTTGCTTTACATTGGTGCTTTTGTAAATATCCCAAGTACCATTTAAAATATAGTTTCAGAATTCGGCCCTAAACAGGTGAAAAATGGGGTAATATGAGTTTTCGTCTCACATTCGATACATATCGATCCCATAGTTTTTTATATAGCGACGTGATTTTTGTTTAGGATTGATGCTTACTCAAATACCTAAAAAATAATTTCAGGAATTTTCGAAATTCGCCACCTAAGGACGTGAAAAGGGGTGAAAAGTGGTGAAAAGCGTTTTCAATTAATCGTCTATATATCTTGAACCCAGCGGGCTAATGTTGTGTTTTTTACGTCCACGAGATACCAATAAAGTATTCTAAAACGTGATTAAAGGGTTTTTCGAAATTTACTCTCTTAAGTGGTGAA
>PNEQ01004858.1:69626-101027 GCA_003012365.1 Medauroidea extradentata
AGAAAAAAGCCATTTATGTTAGGCTTCACCTCATCAACTACAAACCGTGGTTGCGATGTATGACCAGGTGACGAGACCATAGGTGTTACAGACGAGGTACTCTTGCATTCAGCTTGAGAACACTTCTTCATATCGAATTCAGAAGATGAAGGCTGAATCTGTTGTTCCACTGCAGCTGATACAGAATAATTTTTACAACATTTCCAGTGCTTCTTTAAATTATCCATGCGAGTATACTGTCGGTGACACTTATCACAATAAGAGACCTTACAGATGGTACTCCTTTCACATTTATCCTTCTCGTGTCTTCTTGCATCATGATCATATGCAAATGTCTTGTTGGAGTAGTTGCAAGGATACCTTACCATAGAGCTACCATCAGTATTTATCGATGATCCTTCGCACTTCTTCGGTACTTGTAGCAGATGACGCTTTGCAGTCAATGTAGGAAGGCCTTTACATATTTTTAGATGCCTTTTCAAGTTACTACGCCGTCCAAACAGAGATTTACACTTTTCACATGTAAACATAACACGCTCTGCATTCCGATAACACCCAGTTTCACGCTGTCGAGCATTGTAATTTTTAGCGAAAGTCTTCTTACATTAATGACATGAATGAGTAACTGCTGCGAGATCCATTTTCAACCAACAGCACGTTATGTTCAGCCAATATGTTCTCTTCAAAGACTGAGGAGAAACTTATCATTTTGGTTCCAGCTGAAGCTATAACTAATTACCAGTAACATATATACCGCACACTCTGCACATAGCTCCGCATGTAGCTTCACACTTTCTTCATACTCAACTGTTTCTATTTGCAATCTGCATGCCCCTACCCTCCTTGAACACCAACATGTTGATTTAATTTTTCTTACATTTCGTTAGTTTTTTCTATCCTACTTTGAAATTTCCAATTTCGCTTACATACCATTTTTTAAATACTTCTCATCTTATGTTAGTCTTATATATTGTGTTTCCCTACTAGTATAGAAAATAATTAAAACCCTATACAAGGTATGATTCCTGTAAATCCTAGTAATAGCTAGGGAGTGTGGTGGGGGAGCTCTCCAAGGTGTGATATAGTTAATTACTTAAATAAATTTTGTTAAAGAGATTTTTTATGTTATGAGATGTGAGTGGGTGTGTTTAGAATGTAAAATCGAAAAAATTTTGGAAGACTCGGAGAAAACCCCTATACTTTATTTGATTGCATTTATTGAAACTAGTTCGGGAATAGTTAGGATAGGAGTCGGGTTTAAGTTTTTAGCATGAGAGAGAGTGGGGGAGCTCATACAGGTGAGGTATAGATATTTACTTAACTTATTTTACTAGAAATAAATTTTTATATTATGAGGTATAAGTGGGGGTTGGTAGGAATGCGAATTAGAAAAATTTCCGTAAAACTCTGAGAAAACCCCTATAGTTTATTTGATTGAATTAATTGACAGCAGGTATCCCAGACAAGATAGATGTTGGAAACATAATTGCCGATGAGAGATATTGCTCATTCAGGCTTCTTATTGCTCCTTTTCAGCCTCCTCCAGCCTGATTGAGCAATATAGGGTTTTTGAGTATTTTTTTAGTTTTCCGGGAAAATGTTGAGGGAAATTCGGGAAATTTTGAGGGAAAAACAGGAAATTTTGAGGGAAAAACGGGAAATTTTATTAATTTTGAGGTAAAAAAGGAAAATTTTGAGGTAAAAACGGGGAAATTACGTCATTCAAGATGGCGGCAGTGACGTCATCAGTGGCTCCTACGCTCCTATCCCCCATCCCCTTGTGCCAAACTCCCCCAAATCTATCTACTTCCGCGAAACCTTTACCCTCTGAAACTTTGTAATGTCAATAAAGTTAAAGTGTATATTTTGAAAATATATAATTGAGGCACCGTCACCAATGGTTGTGCACAGGGTAAACAGATGTTTCTCATTCGATTAATCTCTTACCTTAGGTGTCTGTAATTACCTCACAACGTCAAATAGGCAGGGCTATAAATAAGGCCCAGGCGAAGTCGCTGTTAGTGGTAGGGACAAACTTAAGACTGATTTTCGCGTGGACAGCTATAGCTACTTATCCTGCTGCAGAATTAGTTCAACTGGCCGCTTGGACATTCTAACACTTGATGGCTGAAGTACCAATCTTGTGTACAAAGAGGTTTTTCAATTAAAGTAAATATTACCAGTTACGAATAATACTCGCGAGCAAAGCCGCGGGGGACTGCTAGTACGAATATATAGTTACAGTAACTACAGTTGAAAAACGATTGAAAATCTGTTTTCTAAAAGGAAATATTATGCTTTAAATCATTATATATTTACCGTAAAAGCATACAACGTAGATATAAAAAAAATGTCTAATTATTAATATTTTTTTCATGTATTATAATATTTTTCAGAACAAAAGCAACGCCATTTCTTGGCGCAACAAAAAGTTAATTTACGAATATTTCTCCAACGCTCCTTATCAGGTTTTCGAGTATACATTTAAGAAAAACGTGTTACTTTTTCACGAAATTCCAGTACTGGAGAACAAAACAGCACTCAGAAATAAACAGTTTTCGTTCTAGCATACATAATCAGCTGGTTCTTTGCGAATAGCCATCTTGACTTTGACTGTAAGATTTCAGTTTATCGAAAACTTAAAATCAAGTCTGATTGGTTTCAGCTGTGGCGACGCCATTGAGTACGACCATAGCCATCTTTAGTAGAAGGCCGCTGCCTTAGACCTGGCAACCCTGCACACAAGGGTCATTTTAACACTTATTTTAGCTATCCAAAGACAATGGCTGTACCTGATTCGTTATTCTGCCCTACGCACCGGCGAATCAGGGGAAGTAGTTGCCTTTGAGCGAGACAAAATAAGTGTTAAAATGACCCTTCATGACAGGGTTGCCAGACCTAAGGCCGCGGCCTTGTACTAAATATAGCTATGGTACTACTACATAAGAGGCCATGTATTGAAAGCTATCGTTAAGTCAAATGTTAAAGTCAAATGCTAAAGTTTTTAGTTGTGTATAGGCTTAAGGGTCAAGAAGACATCCAGAAACCTGACCAGCATATAGTATAATTTGTTATACAACACCTCCAACCTGCTTATTGAGGCCCCCGGATAGGTTTGGGAGTGACGTTAATTGGGAGGGCAAGTAGTGTGTACCAGGCTAAATAGCCTATACGCTTTCCGTTTTTAGTAACAATATTCTACCCAATGCGGCCTCTCAGTGCTAAGCAGTGAGAGTCGCTAGATGGCTATAGATAGGGCCGGGTAGTTTTCGAGAAAATATTTTTGCAGCACTTTGTTTCAGTGCCTTACGTGCGCACCTGCATCTCTGCTTTGTGGCCAGTGATTGGATGCCTTAACATACAACGTCTGGAGGTTAAACCCGCGAATCACAGACGTGTTGTGTCACAGTTATCCGTGTACTGATTGGCACAGTCAAATTAATAACAACTCTGCACAAAAACACTCTGTTAATAATCATGAAGTTGAGCATCAGGTGTGCACGTAAGACACTGAAACAAAATGGGGCAAAAATCTTTTCGCGAAAACTACCTGGCCCTAGCTATAGACTGGGACTTCTATTTTTCGCGATTAGAATTTTGTCCCAGTTTGTTTCAGTGCCTTACGTGCATATCTGCAGTTCTACTTCATGGTTATTGGCCGTTTGTATTTGTGAAGTGACGTCTCTCATTTGACTATTCCTATCAGAATAAGTTTACTACAACACCACACGTCTGTGATTTATTGGTGGAATCCCAAGGCTCGTGAGAGTTAAAATATCCAATCACTTCCAAAGAAGCAGAACTGCAGATATGCACGTAAGGCACCGAAACAAACTGAGGCAAAATTCTATTCGCAAAAAACAAGGGCCTCTAGCTATAGAGCGTCTGTGCGCTGGAGAGCAGGCCACAGAGGCAGCAAATTTTGCCCCTGTGGTCTCCAGTTAAGGCGGTTCCCTATATAGACTGCGTTTGTGTGAGACACAAAATCGATAAAGCGCAAGGTCGCCGCCGGCCGGCGTGTATAACGCAGTTTCGCCTCTACACACAAGCCACTCAACCTGCGTGCAGAGATTTACTAGTATTCATTTTCCTATGGGATTTTAAGCGGTGGCCATATCATTTTATTTGTGGGACGTATAATTTAAAGTCTAACGCGTGCTTCGTTTTGTGCGTTTTATGATTCTAGTTTCTATATTCCCAGATAGTGCAGTTTGAAAAAAAGGCGTTTTTAGCGATTTTGGTAGGCCCGAAAATCATATTTAAAACACGCGTACGGAATTTTTGAACTTACAGCGTCATACTTTGGAGTGTGTTTTCTTTCCGTAGACGAACCACTTTGATGCGCGGTAAGTAGTTTCGTCAAAAAATGAATACTCGCAACTCGCTGCAATGTATTTCAAGTGCAGGTAGGGAACAGCCTTAAGCCGGAGTTACAATAAATCCGTTGCTTCGGTCGGCCGTCCGCACTGATCCGCTTGTCGACGGTCCGTGTACAAAGCTAGCGATTTACAACAATCCATCACCCGTCCGTCGTTATTCCTTCCATATGCAATGCTGCCAATGTACAAACAGAAGACTTCCGTGGAACGTTGAAAAATTCCCCTCAACAGTTTACTTATTTTTACGGATTTATTTGTTAGTCTATAGCTGTTAGTAAGTGCAAACTCTGTTTTTCACCTAACATAAATTTTGTGAGCATGATATTTACTAATCAAATTATTTACGTTTTAATTTAAGTAATCGCTATGTAAATAAAGTAGTTTATCTTAGTATTTTATTGTTTTTCGTATGTCAAAATTATCTCAATCGTATTTTAAAGTAATGAATTTGAAGTACTAAGCAAGAAAAATTGTAAAATAAAACGAACCTCACCGTCTTCTTCTTAATATGAAACCGTTGTAACGATCACCGCTATCTTTAGAAGGCTGTGCTTTCAACGGACGGACGGATGGAAATACTGAAAGCTTCTGATTGGCTGAAGGTCACGTGACTGTTGTACGGACGGTCGACCGACGGGCGAGACGGATAAAAGAGCGAGCACATTGGATCAGTTCAGTTCATTTTCGTTCAACTTCAGTAATGCAGGCGCACACTGCATCCGTCCGCCTTCAGCTGGGGATTCATTACCACATTGCTAGAGACATGCAAAATTCGCGTTATCATTTGTTAGCAGACTAAACTGCACTTTCCTATACATACTAAAGCATAATCTGCGATTCAATTGGCCACGAAATTTTATGTGTTGCCATTTACGAGTGTTACGTCTTTACAGAGATTGGCCTCTCTACCGTGTAAGCATTCTCCGCGGCAAGTCACGACAATATCGGCCAGCGGAAGACGTCGAACGAGCCTATAGTCACTTCGAGTCTAGTCAACTGTCAGGAAATAACGCGAATTTTGCATGTCTCTACACATTGCAAACACTAGCCCAGTGCCTTCCTTCAGTCTGTTTTGCTAGTTGGGGCAAGCTCAACTGAACGGAAGGTGACGGAGACGTGCGGAACTGGTCTGATCGGACGCAGTGCGCGGCGTGTCGTCTGTCAGTCCAGGGCTGAACTGAACTAAACTGAACTGAACGGATCCAGTGTGCTCGCTCCTTATATTGTAACTCCAGCTTTAGTTGTAAAGTAGGGAAGCAGCAGTAACCCAGCGTCGCACTGGAGGAAACCTGCCGCCCGGTAGTTAAATAATAACGCTCCCGGCGACCCAGGAAGTGGGTACATAATTCAACGCTAAAAGCATTAATCTATAACTTGAGGTTTCTTGAAGCCAAGCTGCGAAAATTAAACAACAGCAATCCTAGACAATAGTTTTAGCCAACGTTTTAAACAAAATTGTTTCCAGTGTTCGAACTTCTGAGGCACAGTCTCTGACGCCGAAACCTCGTGCATTTAACTGTGGCGCAAGAGATCACGCGTAACGAATTAGTAATTCTGGATAAATATTTACTCTTGAAGTTGGCCAATACCATTATCTAGGATTGTCCTTCAGTATTTCATCCGTATTGTCTTCGAAAAAAGCGTATAAATCAATTGATGTTTTCAGCGTTTATTTATCTACACGCACTCTTAAGGGTGTTCAAGTGCGATAAAATCATAATTTTATATTTTTATGAAAAATTGTTAGTTTTTTAGACGATACTTGTGAGTACATTTCCCTCTTACGAAACAACTTTAACTCGCATATTTTTCTCATAACGGTTCGTCAAAGTCAAAATTGGCATGTTCTGCTGCCAGGAAAATAGTGAAAAGCAATTGACTTACGTAAGTGAAATAATTCACAGTGAAGTAACACATGGAGGGCTACGTAATGAAACATTTTTAAAACAATCCCGAGAACTATTTCTGTGTTAAAAAATATTTCTGAATTTTCAAATTTTTTCTTGTTTTTTTTTTTACGATTTTTAAAAAAAGAAAAAAAGTTCAAAATATTACATTATGGTTTTTAAAATCCTTTATTGCATAGCTCACTGGATGTAATATCACAGTGAATTATTTTGTTTATTTAGGACAGTTGGTTTTCACTATTTGCATGGCAGCAGAACAAGTAAATTTAGACTTTGTCTAACCGTTATGAGAAAAGTATTGGAGCTGAAATTGTTTTGTAAGAGGGAACTGCACTCACAAGTATCGTCTACTAAACTAACACTATTTCATAAAGATATAAAATTATGATTTTATTGCATTTGAACACCCTTAGGTGCTGGATCTACTCAACAGTCAGGTTAGAACTGAGTGCATTATTGGCTAGGTAATAAAAACCAGCACATAGGTTTTTCGACGTTCTTGGCCGACTCACCCCTGGTACGGAAGCCAATACCGCACTCGACGCTGGTGGGCAGCTGGCAGCCAGACCAGGAACCCACGGCCCAGGTGTGGTGGCGGCAACGGTCTGCAGACAAAGCACACGGCCTCTGTTCCACCAATTGGCCGCACGCTTCGCCGCCATTGGCCGGCCACTGGATCACAACGCGTCGGCGTGACTGTCTCGGCAAGCCCTCTCTGTCTCGTACCTCGTCGCTGTCGTCTGCGGACAGGGTTGCCAAATTAACATCTGCCCCAGGGACACACTGAAATTGTGGGGGAGGGGTATAATTGTTACTAGCCCGTCTTAAAAACACCCAATTTTACAATGCAAACACCTTAAAATAAAGTGAATTTGTGAAGGGCTATTTTTGAATGACATTGGTTCATTGGTAGGCAATAAAACGTAGACGATCAAACTCAAAGAACCACAAACAAATTGTCTGTTTAATTTTAGGTACAAACTAGTATTGGCACAACTGTAAATACAAGTCAGTTTTATGATTGGATCTTGCGTCATTTGATACAGCTTGGGGGGAGGGGTGGGAGGTGGGGGCGCTGAGCCAATGATAAACAGGCAGCTAAATGTTGGCCCAATCGTGTGGAATCACTGTGGTAGAGAGCAGCTGGTATCTCCTTGAATGTACAGATATTCTTGCAGGCTAATTTTTCCGGTCACTTCTCTTAACTCACACATTAAATTGAAGGGAATGGGGAGAGACAACGGTAACCACTATGTATCACAGCTGAGTTATGTACGTATAAAGATAAGGTACAATTCGATAAGAAGTTTGTTTAGAATCACCAACTTTTTTTAAGTTTCTATGGTATACAACCAGTGAAAAAAAGAACTACACAGTAATAAAAAAATATATTTATGACTACTTTATTGGTGAAGTAAGATACGAAAACGTGGACTTCAACAGAATCATAACTGCACTGTGCTGTAATTTGTGGTCTCTTATATCGGGATGTACAGTACGTGAATACCATTGTGTTCCTGCATAAAACCCAAATATTTCAAAATTATGCACTGCCGTTATCTTTCCCCACACCATTTAAATATTTTTTATGTGTTGCAAAATTATAAATCATTGAGCTAACAAGTACTATATTTACATATAATCATTGAAAGATTATTGCATTGGGGGTCATTTAAATAATGTGGACAAGCTCTTTCGGTGCGCTACGACTTCTCAGAAAACCAAAAGTTATCCAAGAAATACAACACGACTATAGTTACATTAAAAAAAAATCCTTCAGTTCTACTCGCGAGAAGAGTTTTCATTAGTCCGTGGCACAAGAACCGAGAA
This sequence comes from Medauroidea extradentata, assembly GCA_003012365.1. Lineage (NCBI taxonomy): Eukaryota > Metazoa > Arthropoda > Insecta > Phasmatodea > Phasmatidae > Medauroidea > Medauroidea extradentata. Next base: position 77,743 of record PNEQ01004858.1, read on the forward strand.
TTTATAAAATATAGGTGTAACAGCTGCAACCAATTATCTTTGAGCAGAGAAGTGCACTTATTATAAGTCGTTCGGCATACACTGAGGACTGAAAATTTAACCTTTGAAAGATATCACTGACCGTTACTGCATATAATTCAACGTAAATTATAGTCACCTTAATGCTTGTATGGTTGGCAGCGAAATTATGTCTGTGTATCTGTGTATTTTCCTATTTAAATTCAACAGTACTGAAACAAACTCAACCGAAAACGACATAATTGTATTTTATACATGTAATAAATTTTTTAACGAATTCTTTCAATTAATACTTTCTGCATATTCTATATTGTATGCACAAACATCAAGTGACGCGTCCAGAGAGGTTAGACATTTCCCGGCGTCAGCCGTTACGCGCGGAAGGATACGAACTGGCTGCGATAATAGAACTTTAGATAGGGCTTTATCCCGAACCGCATATACCTACATTGGTGCTTCTAATGACCACGCTTATCACTGTTTTAAGAGCCGTATTCAGCTGGCGTGTTAACTGTGTTGCAGCGTGTTAGGAGAAAGTGTTTTCAAGAAATACAACTAAACGTGCGCTCGATATATTTATGTGCGAAAAGAAAACACATTTAAAACTTCGCTCTTCTATTTTTATTTTTTTAGGTGTCATGCACCTCAAAATGGCTAAAAACGGCTTAATCAAACTGCTGCCGTAAAAAATACCATCTAGATTCGTAAAAGGAAAACAGAGGACCATGCACTGGACTTTACTCCGCACTTCCGATGATTAAAAAATTAGGGGAACCGTTTAAAGTCCCATAGAAAAGCGAACGACCGAAACGCTGTAGGCCGTTTATCACACCCGCGCATAAAGGCGACACGGTTGTTGACTCACAAGCCAGTATAGGACTTATCGCCTGGCTGTTTCCGTACCTCAGACACTGCATCTTGCCCCAGCTGTACAGGGCTCTTAAGCATGTCTAAGGTTAATTCAACTATAGATTAGAAATATCAATGTTAAAAGTTTGGTACAGGGAAAATTTAGCGCTAGTATCGCTAATGGGTGCATACTGACCAATCACAGAGCTTTCCTGAAATTTGAGTTACATGAAGTTTATAATCTTAATCGCAAAATTGGTTTGTTTTCACTTTAAAATTATGTTAAATGACATATGTCATTTTCAAGCCTATTTAAAATTAATTTTACTACAGTTTCGTATTTTTCTGGTCCCTTAGCGATTGCAGCGAAACTAGCGGCAGAAATTTTCCCTGTGCTAAACTCTCTCATAAGAAAACACATGTTCTTTCTAACCTGTAGTATAATTAACCTAAGCATGTCTTAGGTGAACGGGTATACGCAGAATATAATGTAAACTTTATTGAGTAGCTCGTGCTAGGTAAACGTCACCTGGTAGACACTGGTGAGGACACACCGACCATTCTGACCAGGGCGACATCCTGCAGTTCACCGGGCAGGGCCTGCTGCAAGGACGAGAGGTCACGGGCTTGGGCAGCGGGTGACACCTGGAAACAACGTCGTACAAGCTGGATGAACACATCAAAGTACGGTTCTTGTTCAATAATATACAATTAGAAACACGACTTTGTGGCGAAAATAAATTTGCACCAATTTGACCTCTGATTTTCGCGAAAAGAATTTTGCAGCACTTTGCCTAAAAAACGATAAAGTACGAAAACGAACAAGAAATATATATATATATATATATATATATATATATATATATATATATATATATATATAAACTGATAGAATTCCTCTGGGATTGCTTTTTATATTTTTGTGTGTATTTTATATTTATTTTTTTTCTTGTTCGTTTTCGTACTTTGTCATTCAACACAGGTTTGATCAGCAAAACATGAGCAACGGCGTATGTCCACAAACCAATAAATTCAAATTGTAAACCCCAATTGCAACAAACATTTAAAAATCTCATATAAATTACTATCCACACTTAATAATAAATAATTACTTCAGTGCGATGTCAAACGTCTGTTACTTTCAGTAGGGATAAAAAACGGCAAGAGTTGAAACATATCCATCACTGACTATGAAGCAGAGTTATAGATATGCACGTAAGCCACTGAAACATGTTGGTGCGCTCTACGGTGCGAGAGGTCGTGGGCTCAAATCCCGGCTTGGGTGTGGAATGTTGTGATGTCGCTCCACCCTCATCGGCTCTTTACACCTCGTTGTTAAAGGGCCGTAAAACCCTCTCAACCCAACATTCTGAGAAATGAGGCAGTTAAGGTATTGAAATACGTACCCGAAAAGACAGGAGTGATGATATGTTAAAAATTATGGTATTTCTTTTGGTACAATGGTGGAAAAGAGGGTAGGGGGAAATGTGCCTACGGGCGCCAAACTTTGAAAGGTGGCCCTGAATGACATGAAAACAGCTAAGCCAATCAGAACCTTCTATCCACCTGCACTAGCTGCCAGGACCTCCAAGGCCTATTCACAATTGCGATGTCCGAAGTTGTGCCGTAGGACAAGAATGTGTTAGTTGGCGCACGTGGCTCTGTAACGTCACACCAGTGACCCGAAGTTGTATATTAAGACAGAAGAAAACTTCAACTATTTTCGCGGACAATTGTATGTGGGTATGAAATTGAAAACATTGAAAATAGGCTCGGAAATAAATAGAAGGTTAATATAAAGACAAGCGGGACAAAATATTAAGATCACGGGTTCCAATTTATGCTGTTTTAGTAAGGTAAATTTTTTAAATCCTGAAAATGAGGAGATATTGCCAAACTTTTATACAGAAATGCTGGAAATTGTCCGTACTATGTAGCATACATATATTTTTAAACTTTGGTTGATTGTAAACTATAAGAAAATTTAATTAAGCCGATAATTAGCCAAAACTGTATAAACTTATGCTCTAAAATAATTAGGCTATCCAGCACAAACTATTTTCAATATTTATATTTGACTGTTGTGAGATATCTGGTACCTTTCAGGTTTAAAAAAAAATAAGCTCTCTAAAGCAGCACATATAGGAACTCATGAACAGCTTCGAACATAGTAATTGTGAACAGCGAGGGCGGATCTAACCACGAAGTTCGGACACGCTGGCTGGGCCATATGTAGATAGGCCTTTAGTGTTGCATACTATGTATGGGTGCGAAAATTCCGCTACTGTTAATGCACGAGGGTTATTTTTTTTCAACCTCCGATCGGCTGTTATAAAAAAAAACGGGAATGAATTAGGAAATTATTTTAATGTCAAAAGAAACATACATCTTTACACTATTTCCCCACATAATCACCGTGCAGATTGAAGCACATTTGTCGTTCCGATGCACCAGCTTGCCGATGCTGAGATGTGAGTTTGGCCGCTCCACATGGTTGGTGGAAGCGGGTAAACACTATGTGTCGATTTACGAGTATCGATTAATGAGCATACTGTAATCACAACAAGAGGTTTCATGGGACAAGGCTGAATAGGCAGGAGGCATTGATCTTTACAGAGGGTACCGGAAAGCTGGTGCATCCGTACGATAAATGCCTCAATCTGCACGGTGATGAAGTGGAAAAATAGTGTAAAGATGTACGTTTCTTTTGCCATTAAGATATTTTCCCAGTTCATTCCCGTTTTTTATTATTACAGCCGACCGGAGGTTGAAAATAATAACCCTCGTATCTTTCACAGTGTGTGTTACTCACTGCCAGTCGGGGACAGTCTTGTCGTTGTCCTCGAGACACCAGACCTCCCTCTGTTGTTCTCCGTCGCCGCAAGTCGTCACAGAGCTGTTGTACACGGCGTTGTCTTCCTCGCTGCTGCTGCCGGCCGCCTCGCTCATGTCCATATCCGAGTCTGCACACATAACACCGCTGTCACCTGAGCTCGGGTAAGGTTATGGGGTATTGATCCCTACCACCTAGGATTTATCTGTTTCTTCTCGATAACTTCTGTTCCAGTCGATGTATCAAAATTTTTGTCACGACAAGGCATAGATAAAAACTTAATCGATTTTCTGTAACCATAATATATTTATTATTTTGCAACGGGAAACAGCTGAAAAGGAAAAATTGCTTTATTTACGGGAGCGACAACAGAGGCCACAATATTAACAGAAACAATGCCATATGGATTCCAAAAAGTGAATGAAACAATAAACTATGCCTTGTCAGCGTGAAAAAAGTAAAACAATGCGTATATTCCTTGATTTATAAGAAAAACCGTAAAACCGATCTAACAGGTATCAATCCCCCTTAATTGTACTACGGTTTGGAAAGGCAATGTGTTTTCTTATGGGAGTGTTTGGAATAGGGAAAATTTCTGCCGCTAGTTGCGTTGCAATCGCTAACGTACATAATAAAATACGAAGCCGTAGTAAAATAAATGTTATCTATCCGTGGCAAAGAGGGAGTAATTTAATTCCCAAGTGTAAAACAAAACCATTTTTGTGCATTGAAATTAATAACGCAGTCAGTGTAACTTAAAATTCAGGAAAGCTCTGTGATTGGTCAGTTACACCTGTTACCGAAACCAGTGCTCAAGCGGCAGAAATTTTCCCTGTGGCAAACTTATAACGTTAATTTTTGCAGTCTGTAGTAGAACTAACCTTAGCTGGGAGAAACACCTTCGAAACTGCAGTAGCTTAGTTCAACTAAGGTTGATTCTACTACGGGTTAGAAAGATCAATGTTGAAAGTTTGTCACAGGGAAAATTTCTGCCACTTGAGCACTGGTATCGGTAATGGATGCAAACTGACCAATCACAGAGCATTCCTGAATTTTAAGTTACATAAATTTGGTAATCTAAAACGCGAAATTGGTTTCTCCACACTTTAAAACTAACTTAAATTACTTCTGTCATTTCCAAGCCTATTTAAATTTAATTTACCACGGTTTCATATTTTTCTGGTCCACAGCGAAACTAGCGGCAGAAATTTTCCCATCCCAAACACACCCATAATAAAACACATTTTCTTTCCAACCTGTAATATAATTAACTTTAGTTCAACTAAAAGTTCTTTTTATCCCCTTAAGGGCATTGGTGCACTGCACGGCCATCTTTGATCTGCAGTATTTTACCCGTTGCAAGCATTCGTGAAAGCGTATCAACATATTTGACATTGCTAGATTATAAATTACTTCCATATTATCTGGTGTATGAGTTTAGATAATAAATTTATTTTTTGTTATATTCTCACAAATCTCAGGTAATATGGAAGTAATTTATTATCTAACAATGGAAAATGTGCAGTAGACTAATATTTAGAACACGAAATGCCAAAACATTGATATGCCTCCAAGAATTCATGTAACTGGGCAAATATTGCAAATCAAAGATTATCGTGCACCAATGCTTAAGACAGTGAGTATATATAAAAGTTGAAAAGAACATTTGAAATCTAAATGTGTTTGAAAGTGAATATGGGAAAATTACAAAACAGTAAACCTAGCCAATTTTATGAGCACACATTTACGCATAAATATGCATTTATTAAGCGTGATATCTTGCAACCGCAATTAAATATACGAGAATTCGGCGTCAGAGATTGTTTCTCAGAAATACGTCACTCGATATATATATATATATATATATATATATATATATATATATATATATATATATATATATATATAATAAAATCTGTGGTCTAAGATTGGTGCTCTTTTATTTTTGCAAATTGAATGGTGTTATGCAGAATGCATCCAAGCCACAAGTGTAAAGGACAGACAAGAAACAAGCTCCTGAATACTATACATTAAAACTTCAGCAGCTAAGCAACCAAACTCAAACCGATATAGGTTATTTGAAAATTAGATGTATTAATTAACAAAATAACAAATTACATTTAAGTAACAATTGTTTGTGTTCTACTTTATGAAATGTGGGATGGTCTCTTTCAGCATAACGTCATTTAATTGGCTTCGAGAAACCTACAATGTTAAACTAATGCTTTTAATGCTGGAGTATGCACATATGCCCTCGTAGGATTGTTCACGTGGCAAAAATTCATAATTTTATATTTGTAAGACATGGTGTTCGTTTTACAGACGTTAGTTGATACTACATTTACCACGTGTAAACATTTTTCAGCTCCTACGGTTTTCCCATTGCGGCATGTCAAATTCAGAATTTGCAAGTTGCGATAACATACAAATAACAAAAACAAAGTGACTTACTCGAATGAAATAGTTTGCACTGATATTAGATATTATGGGTTTTATGCTAAAATGTATATAAAAAAACATTCAGTGTATTTTTTAAACTTCCATAAAAGAAGTAAATTGCCATAACTCTCAGATTTTTTAAAGAAACAATGGGATTTCATTGAGATTTTTTAAATGATTTAGCATATTTACTAAACATGTCTTATTATAACGCTTCGTCGTTCTACAAACGCTTTCGGATTAAGTCGTCAATTTTTCAAATCTGAAATAGCGAGCATCTATTTAAAATTCGAAAGTAGTATTTGGCTAAAGGGGACGGTACCTAGTAAAACCATTTAATGTTTTAATGATTCCTCGAAATTATTTCTGAACCAAATGCAACCACGTAAAAATTCCGTATGCATTTAAGTTTTCAAATTATTGAGCTTCAAAAATTCCATATTTTCAAACGTCGTCGTAAACATTTAATACACACTCTTATTGGCTCACACGTGTATGTCGTAGTTGGACTGTTTTGTTTGCCACAGTCCGCCAGGCATTATAGTAGGTTTTGGAATTTTACGCTGACTTAAAAAACTGTTGAAATTTAATAAACCCAGTTACTGAAATGCAAACTCGGGAAATTTTCTTGTTTTTAATGAATGTACGCATGAAGTTGCGGTATTTTAAGTTAATAACGAAGATTTCGTTACCTCTGAGTTGAGAAGTATGAAGACAGGAAGGTAGTTCTCGAACAATGTGACGTTTTAGCGGTAGGTTAGAGATTATGTTAGTTTAATAATGTTTAATTGAAGTTCCGGAGTGATGATAACTTACTACGAATTCATTTTCTTGTTTAAATCCGGTAAAGAATACTACATTTTGGTTCAAAGTCAACGAAATGTAGTTCGTATGTGTCAGAAAAGTGAACCTACCTTGCTAGCAGGGTCTAGGCTTTTGGGTTGTAGCCGCGTCAATGTCGCATTTCTTCCCGGCGTTTCGGACAGCATTGCAGCTTTCATCTTCAAGGGTGAAGTTACTAGGGAATAGTTACTGCGGCTAGAAACTTCACCCTTGAAGATGGAAGCTGTAATGCTGTCCGAAACGTCGGGAAGAAATGCGACATTGACGCGGCTACAGCCCAGAAGCTTAGACCCTGTAGACAACGGCCGTGAAAGCCTACAAACTTCTCTACCTAGCTAGCGTTTAAGAAAATCTGCTGGCTTTTACAAGCTGGTGACCGGGCGTTCTGACTGCACGAGTCGGGAAAATTATATAACATATTAAATATGTTATTAAAAATAATTTTTTCTTCCCAGTTATTTTGAAGTTTCTTGTGTGAGGCCGTAAGAATTGCAGCAGTAGTGCTGTCTTCTAAATATCGCAAGACCACGCCCATCTCTCGAGTTACCAACTAATCACAAGGTGCCTTAAACGGGTCTATTGGCTAAGCCGTTTCCACAGGCGGGGAGTCACGCCTTGAAACAGTAATAACACAATGAGTTAAAGAGATGTCGAAATTTTACCGCAACTTTTACCTTAAAAGAACTTACTTATTTCACGCTTACCGTGTCATACCGTACACAATGCTTAAAACAACCATCGCATACAAGAATTGTACTTTTGTCGCTAATAGCAGACTGTTTCGGGTTTAGTTTTTTAGAAACCACGCAGTCCGTTTTGTATAATCACATGGCGCTGATGAAGTAAATATTGTAGTTGGATTAAATTTAGTGTAATTGCATTGCTGTACAAAGGAGCTGCTATACGCATTTATAACTATTCAGTTTTCTAGACATACTCGTTCTTACCACACAAATAACTGGATCTAACGCAATTTCAAGAAATAAACGTAAGTTGCTGCAGAGTTAGTGTTTACAGACACAAAATAACAATTCCATTGACGTCACAGGGACATCAACATGGCGGCACTCGTTTCTATTGGGCTAATACAGAAGCTCTTTTTATTTACGTTTTTGTATAGATGTACGGACGTAAATAAACAAAATGTGGTACCGTATTTCATTAAATTAAACGTACTCCGAAATAAAAATATGATTAAAATTTGGCAATAACTCCATTACGGCATAATTATTGACCTATTTAAATTAATTTATTAGTTTACCGCTAAGTAACTTTTTTATCAGAGATTAATATTGCTTTTTTAAAAAATAAGTATGATTAAACAACTAAAATAATTGAAACAATCCAGTAATTCCAACATGGCTCGTGGAGCGGGAAATTATTTTGTATTGTTAAGTCCATTTTATAAACATGGTATGTTAAATATTTTCTATTTAGTAATATCTCAAATTAAGTGTCTGGTAATTTAAGGTTTACCGACTTCTACTCTGTTTCATATAAGTTTGGATACATTTTACAGCAACTTATGGGTATTAATTTTCAGTATTTTGTGATTTGTTGCACAATACAAACAATTTTTTTAGCTCTAAAATAATCCCGAGATGTTCATTTCAGCATTTGTACTGCCAAGTTTGCCTTGTGTAGTGACACAAACAACAAAATATTACAAATTTTTGTCCATAAGTTGCTGTCAAATTTATCCAAACTTATAAACTTATATGAAGTGGTGTACAACATAGTTGCAGTCAGCGTAAGTAGAGGTAAACGCGTTCTACGGACTCACCTAGGCCGGAATGGTAGAGAAGTGGAGTGGGGGTGGTTGTGTTGGTGGCAGGGGTGACCACCTTGCAAGTCTGCCACGGCAGGGTGAACCAGCTGTAGCCCTGGCAGCTGTGCGTGTTGCACGGCTCGATCTGTAGCATCTCGTCTGGATCCGGGCAGCTGTGTCCACCTGCCAACATATACACATCAACACCCACACGCTCACATACAATACCCGCCTCTAGTGGAATGCTGCGTCATTTGATGTACAAACCTGTAAGCAATATTCATGTTCAGGGACATTGATTTATGGCAGGAAAAACTGACTGGGTTAAGGGACCTCCCTACTTGCGCTTTTAATGCGTTGCAGCGAATTACGACTATTCTTTTTTTGACGAAACTATTTAACGTGCATTATAATTGTACATCTACGAAAATAACACATACTTCAAACTATGTCGCCATAGTTTCAAAAATTCGACACCTTTATTAGGAACATAATTTTCGAACCCTTCAAAATGGCCAAAATTGATTTTTTTCAGACTGCCGTATGTAGGGAAATAAAAACCGGATTCGAAAAACACAACTATAGAAACCGGCGTTAGAATTTGAACTACGCTGCTCACAAATAAAATAATGTGGTCACCGCTTAAAGTCCTATAGGAAAAAGGATACTAGTAAAACACTGCACGCTAGCTGAGTGGCTTGCACGAAGAGGCGATAATACATTACCTACGTCGGTCAACTGATACCGAACCGCTCCTACCTCACACAAACAAACACAGCACATCTAGGGAGGTCCCTTAAAGTAGTTTTCCGCCGGTCGCCAGAGACTTTCTGGCGGGAGTTAACAGCGCCACTACCCACCAAAAAGTCCCGCGGGAAACGGACTCCACGGGACCCAGAGCCCGAGGTTCCAATAAAACGTGTCCGTACCTGACGTTAGTCTTTCGTTATTGGCGTGTACCCATCTGACTCGGCCAATGATAACTCTGGTGCGCCGCTACTGAATATTAACGGTACGTCTGCAAACTACTACATAACTATCTTCAAATCATACAAGACGCGTGTCACTACACTGTTGTGCAAAACTATGTGGCACGAAATATTCTTGCGATTGTCCATAAATCTATGGTCAAGTTACAAACACTTCTCACTAGGGCTCCAAATTCCGGCGAAATAAATTTGGCACTAAAATGATTCATTGTCTCACGCTTATATCTGCAGTTCTTCTGCTTGATGGTCAGTGGTTGGACAAAAATCGCAAGAATCTTGGGATTAAACTAGTAAAATCCCAGATGTGTGGTGCCTCAGTATGATTACTGTGACTGGAACAGTCAAAGAGAGTTCTCTGCACAAAGTTACGCTGCCAGTGACCATGAACCAGACCTGCAGATGTACAGGTAAGACACTGAACAAGTTGGGGAAAATATTTTCACCAAGTGCGGAGTTCCTACTTCTCATCCCACGGTATTATTTTTCCATGTTACGTCCATCAGTTCTACACACGTAAGAGTCAGGGGAAGCTTTGGCAGTGTGCGAGGCTCACTCAGTGTGAATTTGATTTTTCAGTGTTGCCAAATCGAAGGTTGCGGCCAGGTAAATCACTGGGGATCAGATATTTTCGAGAAGTGATTCTTGCACTAGCTCGTGTCAATGCCTTACGTGCACATCTTCAGCTCTACTTCGGGGTAATTAGCAGTGAGTATTGGTGCAGACACTTCTCTCAATTGACTGCGCCAGACTGAAAAATGTTAGCATATGCAAAACAACACGTTTGTGACATTTTGGGTGAAACCCACTCACCCTTTTCCAAGACGCTAAGCTCCAAACATTCAGTTACATTGACTATGAAGCGTACTATAAATGTAAACGCAAGGCATTGAAACAAGCTGGTTAAAAATATTTTTGCAAAAATTTCCTGTCCCTACAAATTATATACTTAACTCAGGTGGGCATAGGGCAATGAAGTGTTAGTAAGTTGCAAATAAGTCGGAAATAAAAAAAATAGCAAATTAAATTTAAAAGCTCTCACTTCACCATTAACATTTTCCATATTTTAAAATCATATCAGTTATTCAGCATAGGTGTTACAACCAAAAACTTTTGTAATCCATGATACGAGCGTGTTGAATATTCGTTTGTTCAATATTGTAATAACCTATCATGAAATGCATCAGTACTAATTAGATTTTTGAAAGCTTAGGTGTGCTCACTATCGTCTGCACATTTTATGATTTACTTAAATCAATGCATAATTAGTTAAGCAGTAATAACGCTCTCACAGCTCACAACAGTAACAACAAAAACACATTTAACATTTAAATAACTGTTAAGATATTTTCATTTGTTTTTAATAAATAGCCTAAAAATTATGCTACATACCAATTTTAATAAAAGTCAAGATTTTATGAAAATTACAACCTTGTGTGCTGGTAAGGGGTGATATAAGTCGGATGAAAGGTGGAGTAGCACCGGAATGAAGAGAGGAGGGTATCCCAGAGAAAAAACACCGACAAACGGTATTTATCTGCACGATTCCCACGTATGCGTGAATCTGGGATGACCCTACTGGGAAAAGAACAACGGATCGCGTTTGCAGGACGTGAGTGCTCTAGCCACTGCGCCAATGCAGTCCCTGGGTTAGAATAAAGAAAAAACAGAGCCTCTGATTTTTAGTGAAAAGAATTTTGATCCTACTTGTTTCAAAGTCTTATGGTAGCTCTGCATCATGCTCAGTGACTGGATGTATTTAACTCTTGCCTTCTCTGAGTTCTACCCGGATATTGCAGATTATTTTGGAATACAGAAAATAAATATCAGGTAGACTGGCGAACTCAGTCACACGCGCCAGCAAAATGTTTTCACTGGCCAGCAACATGGCGGAGACGCCTACCGCCATACAGCGTAAAGTGGCCGCCCTGTTAGCCGGCAGACATGTCAATAGGAAACCTAACATAACATGCAGGAGCCAAACCGACATGAGGTTGGAATCAACAACCTCGGACAGCCAATAAGCGGCGAAGTTCGTCCGTTAAAACGAAAAAGCCACGTCGTTTCACATCTGTATTGCTATTCAGTCTGTGGTATGGTACCGCAGTAATTTTATTCTCACTAACGGAGTAAATTGAGCACGGCATATCCTGCACAAAGGCACACTGCCATAGCTATGTTTAGTAAAAGGCCGCGGAATTAGATCCGGCGACCCTGGCAGTAATGGGTCATTTTAACACTTCTTTTAGCTCTCCCAAGGCAATGGCTGTACCTGATTCGTTATTTTGTTCTACATACCGGCTAATCAGGGGAAGCTTCTACCTTTGGCGGGACAAAGAAGTGTTAAAGTTACCCTTCCGGCCAGGGTTGCCAGATCTAAGGCCGCGGCCTTCTACTAAAGATAGCTATAACACTGCCGATAACCATTAAGCACATCTGCATATGGCATGTCAGATATTGAAACATGTTTTATGAGTAGAGATAGGAAAAAATCGCGGGTTCACTGACCTGTAGGCTAGCCTTCAAGAATATCTGTGTATTCAAGCAGACAACAGCTGCTCATTGGCTGCTCGCTGACGCAGTAAAATGAGCCCGCATTTATTTAAATTTTTATTATTGGCTCATCGACTTCAAGGAGGGCAAATAAGACAATGGCCAATTGTGAAGGTAGCACGAACTTACAGTTGCTAGAATTATAGCTTGTGCCTGAAGGAAAACGTGAATTTTTCAGGTCTCTATTATTTAGAATTGTATTCACCAAAAATCAGTGGCGCTGAGTGGAACTACTATGTTACTCGGAGTTGTGTTACTGACCTGGTCCAGGCGGCGCCACTATGGTCCTGTTGCGCTGCCGGAGCGCCACCTGGCTGGCCGAGGAGCAGCTGTGGCTGCAAGGACTCCACTCTGACCAGGGACTCAGCACGCAGTCGTAGGGACACGGCAGAAGACATGGCTCCTCCACTGGTGGCTTCACCTGCCGCCGCAGGCACAGCGAGTCGTCCACCACGTTCTGCCAACATTACACAATCACCACAACCATAGACACACAAATTTACCAAATTCACTTGAGAAGACGTTAGACATCAGGCAGGGTTTATAAACTACGCAAGACGCAAAAAATGGAACATACAAAATCGATATACGCCATGGCCGTCTTTAGTAGAAGACCGGAGTCTTGAATGTGGCAACACTGTATCGGGGGCCTGCAGTCTATCGATTCTTGACTACCCTATTCTTTGTAACTTGTCCAGATGCATCTTTAGTGACGTGTAAATGTCTACAAAGACTGGGGCCACCAATGAGAGACCGCCAATAGGCCCCTGATGCAGCGTTGCCACATTCAAGACTCCGGCCTTCTACTAAAGACGGCCTTGTATACACCCGTTTATGAAGTACACAATAAACTCAAGTACCCAAGGCTGTAACACAAGAGTTCACCGCCTTTCAACTTCTTGCGTTTTACAGCCTTCTGTAACAACAGTTTATTTGACGAAAAAAATTGAAACTAGTTTCAATTGTTTAGAAGGATTCCGCCATTTCGTAGCGCTTTTTTTTTTTTTTTTTTTTTTGCGTTTGTATGGAATGCGTCTTCAAATACAAGGTGTTTACATTTATCTTGTTACTCTTTTAAAATACCGCAACAACAGAATATTTAGAAAACATGGATGAGTAACAAAATATAATCGTATTGGAAAAATTCAGAGAGAAACTTTCTGTTGCCTCTTCGAAATTTTTAGTGGTTGTGTTGCTTACGTCGTGTCGCTTGCGATGTTCATAAACGACTGAAACTTTGTTGCGTGTTATACGAAATGTGTTTCTTGCGTTCTTGTATCATTGCGTAGTTTATAAACCTTGCCTCAGACTCATGTAACTTAGGGCGCGGTTACACGCGACACTGACGTAGTTCGCTTAAAACATTTTTAACAATACACACGGTTACGCAGTGTCTGCAGTAGTTCAGATAGTCGTTATTTCCTATTCAATCTGATCAGGTTGTAAACGTACATCAGATCGACACCTTTTCTGTGCGGTGCTTTGATTGGCTCGTTAAACGTCAGTAAACCATCGGAACAAGATGACTGACAACAGGGAGTCTTGTAACAGCAGCGTAAATAAAATGAATAGGTAAGTTATTAAAGTGTTTTGTAGTTTACATACAAGTAAAATTATTTGCATGTTAAAATGCGTGTAATCTAAAAAAAGTGTGAATATACTGTTGTGACAAAACACTATCAATTACGGCTCCAACCATCGAGTGTCGTGTAACCGCCCGAATATGTTTACTTCGGCTTCGGCAGCTATTCAACTGAATGTGTTTAAATATGGCAGCCAGAACTTTAAGTAAACAACTTAGGGGTGCCGTGTAACCACGGCCTTACTTTCGTGATTCGTCCACTGTTTAGTAAAAACACCCACTACCATGCTTCCTCGTCAAATGTACAACAGGCCACTTACTAGAACAACAGCTAATGTACAAGTAGCTGAAGACAGAATGTGCACAGGTCTATGGAGTCCAGCCGGCTGGTCGTTGAATCCGCAAAATTTACGGGTCTCTAATCATTGTTAGCGATAGGAAATTAATTTTGGGACTTCAGTGACCAGCAGGCTAGATTGAATCTCGAGGATCGGCTGTCTCTAAATTGGCTACTTCCTCAGTGAGCAGCTACTTTAGCTAAGAAAATAAAGGGCGAGATTCGGTCCTCGGTTACTTGAAAACTTGTGCTTGGCTTAAAGATCTCCAGGTGGCGTTTAATGAATTTGATCCATTTGTAATCGTAGGGAATATATAAGAACGTTTGGATTCTTGTTTAAACTATTATTAATTCGGGATTTTTTTTCGTTCCCTAACTATCACTTTAGGTAGGGACAAACAGTCCTTAGAAGGCAGCAGTCTGTGTTTGTTAATTCCTGACACAAAAACACTGACCCACTTTCGACTAGCCATTTGTTTCTGACAGTAGAAGCGGGTAGCCGCACTTATAATTTCCTTATTTATTACTGGCTTGCAGTTGTCAAAGGCGATACAAGGCAATCGACGTCTGATTACAGAAGTTTCAGGGAAGTATGCGTTATTGGTAGGTGCACGATTTTGTCGCGAAAATATTTTTGCCCCACTTTGATTCTGTGTCTCACGTGCACATCGGCAGTTCTGCTTCATGGCTGTTGGCAGCGTGTCTTTGTTCAGACACGTTTCTCATTTGACTGCACCAATCAGAATAAGATTACTGTGACTCCGTACGTCTGTAATTTGCCAAGACAAGAGAGAGAGATTAAAATCATCCAATCATGCTGCAGATGTGCACACGACCATAGCCATCTTTAGTAGAGAGCCGGAAGGGTCATTTTAACACTTCTTTGTCTCGCCAACGGCAGTGGCTTCCCCTGATTCGCTGGTATGTAGAGCAGAATAACGAATCAGATACAGCCATAGCCTTTGGAGAGCTAAAATAAGTATTAAAATGACCCTTCCTTCCAGATCTAAGGCCGCGACTTTCTACTAAAGATGGCTATGACATGACGCATTGAAACATGGCCGTCTTTAGTAGAAGGCCGGAGTCTTGAATGTGGCAACGCTGTATCGGGGGCCTGCTGCTTGTCACTTCTTGGCCACACTAGTCTCTACTAAGTGTATAGACGCAGCTTTAGTGATGTGTACACGTCTACACTGACTAGGGCAGCCAATGAGCGACTGGCAGTAGGTCTCCGATGCAGCGTTGCCACATCCAAGACTCCTGCCTTCTACTAGAGACGGCCATGATTGAAACCAAATGTTGCAAAATTATTTTCGCAATAAAATCGTGGCTCTAGTTATTGGCGTTCAAAATCACCTTAAATAAACTCGTAAAACTCACGTACTTCTAGCTATCCTCTTCCGAATATGCTTGGTTTGTATTTTAACAAAGTGAACTTAGTTCTGCGGCCTCACCAGTTTCGGCCGCCCATCAAGCCCCTATCACACTATCACATTTTTCCTTCCAATATCTTCAAATAAAGTTGAACTGTAATGACGTCACGAAAACTTCACTATCGCCAATCATTGTTGAGGAAGTTAGATGGCCTTCGTTTTCATCTAAAATATTGAACGAGTTCTATAATTTTTTGGATTTTGGATGGTTCAGCCAATCACAACCACGTGCTTTGTAAACGGAAAAATGATAACCTCCAGTCCTGCACGCCAGTTCAATGACTTGCGCCTAGAGGCTATGCGGAAGCGTGATGCTCAAGCTGTGTCGTCCTTATCGCTTCCGCATTTCTAGGCCTGAAACGCGCCAAATAAGTCCATTTACTTTCTACGTGCTTTCTCGTGTGTTTCGTCTGCTGTCGGCAATATGCTCTGCTCCCGATCAGGATAGATCTGGATTTATCCGGCGGGTAGATCGAGTTAAATATTTAGAGATTCTAAACGCAGGTATAGTGTTCTCGTACAAGAGTTTTTGATCGGTTTTAGAGTAATGTCTACACTGTCGAGTAAACCGAGTAAGGTTTTCGTAAGTGCATATTGCAGACCAAGCACTGCTTTTTAAATTGTCCATTGAAAACGGAAACTTTTGCACTGTATTTTAAAGATACTTGTACTGACCATAAAAATATAAAAATACTAATAATTTCGTATGTGGTAACGCTCCTCTTCGAAATACTGTGGAGTCAGTATACAAACTTCAGGAGGATAATAAACTGACTACACAACGAAAATAAATTATTTATAAGACAACTCTCTGCTGTAATACTATAAGAAATAATGTAAATGTTGGGCTCTTAAAAATTATAAGTTAATGTGAAACTTACATGATTTGGTTCGACTTTTTATTTGGCGATAGCTCTGAAAAGGTCCACCAATGCGACCAATGTTCGATTCCCAGAGGGGATGGTCCCCGGATTTTCGCCCGTGAGAATCGTGTCGGTGGATGCCGTTTGTCGGCTGGGTTTCTTCGGGGATCTTACATTTCCCCCGCCCTTTCATTCCGGCGCTGATCCATACTCACCTCATGTTACCCCTCACCAGCGCTAAAGACCTCGATGTTAAGCTCTGACCAAAATTACTCTGTCACTGTTTCCCAGCGGGGTGGATCTGGGTAGATCGGGCGAGTATCGAGTTGAATATCAGAGATTTTAAACGCTAGTATACGGCGCTCGCACGACTATTTTTGAACGGTTTTGGAATAATGTCTAGACTATCGAATAATGTTTTCGTGAGCGCATACTATCAGATACCTGTAAATTTCGTGTTGTATTCTGACTGCACACTAGGCAGCAAACAGTTGTTCGCTCTCTCGACGTCTACAATTAGCATACATTATCTTGCCTTATCGCGGGGACCGCTTTCATCCAATAACTAAAATTTCCATTGTTAAGTGATCAATTGCATTTTAAACCGCCAATTACGTAAATTACATAACGTAAGGGCCAGCAGCCAATTGCGTCACGTATTGTGTTCAAGGGTGTACAGGCCATCGAAGCCTAGTCTGTTCCAGAACAATAACGTGAATTTCGCATGTCTCTACATCAGTTATTATAGTAGAATTTCCGCGGGAAAATTTGACTGTTTACTGGGTTTCAGCGTACGTTCAGCTTATCAGAACATTGCTGGATTTCGTTTGTATGAAGGTCGGTTTCCCTATTTGACAGAGTCATTAAGAATCTTGCTATTGCAATATTTAATGCATGTAATTGGTAAGGACTCCTGACTTCCGCGAGAAGATTTCTTTACGAACTTGTTTCAGTGTCTTAAAACCCACCTCTGCAGGTCTGCTTCTTTTTTATTAGTAGATAGTAGAGGCACGAGTATTTCGCGTATTAATCTGGTAGCAGTCTAGACTTCTCAGTCCTATACACACGCTGGCCACAAAATATCCATTGGCTCCTAACCATACAAGTGGGTAGCCCCACAAATTATTTTATTATTTACTACTGGCTTGCAGCCTTCAAAGGTGTGTCAAATCAGCTGTCGTCTAATAACGAAGGTTACAGTGCTATACAGGTTATTGCCGTTCAACCTGACCAACAATCAATACGCGAAATACTCGTGCCTCTAGTTAATAGCAGAGTGTCTTCGTGTAAAGACGTTTCCCATTTGAACCTACCAGTCATAATAAGGTAACTAATAGAGCCTCGAACTTTTCGCGAAAATAATTTTGCCCTAAATTTGTTTTAGTGCCTTACGTTCACATCTTCAACTATGCTTCATGGTTATTGGCAGAGGGTCTGTGTGAAGTGACGTCTGTCATTTGACTGCGACAATCACAATAAGGTTCCTGCAACTACACACGTCTTTGGTTTCTGCGTATAGAACCACAAGACACGCGAGAGTTAAAACATCCAACCACTGACCATGAAGCAGAGCTGCAGATGTGCACACGAGGCGTTGAAGAAAACCGATGCAGAAATATTCTTGCCAAAAACAGGGGTGCCTAGTTATTGGTATATGCAGACAGCTACATTGTGTCAAACGTACATCACCCAATCATATGTGTTGAAATTAACTACAGCACTTTCGAGGGCATGTTAGCACAAATCTTTTCGGCGATAGACCATCATTAGAGATGATGGTACATCGCGAAAAGGTTTTGTAACAGCATGGCCTTGAAAAAATACTGGTATATGTATGATTGGGTGATATCATAGCCGTCTTTAGTAGAAGTATACATAATTTGCGTTCAACCTGACCTGGAATGTATCTGCGAAATTTACGTACCTCTAATGACGGTAAATCGCGAAAATATTTTGTGCCTACATGCACTCGAAAACACTGTGGTTTCTTGCGAAATGTATGATCCGGTGATATACGTCTGACACAATGTAGCTGTCTGCAGACCAATAACAGTCATCAAATATTACAACAGTTAGGGATCTCTGTTTTTCGTGAAAATAATTTTGCCTCACTTTGTTTCGTTGCCTTACGTGCACATCTGCAGTTTTGGTTCGTGGTCAGTGATTGGATATTATTACTCTCACGAGCCTTGGTATTCTACCAGCAAATCAACAGACGTGTGTTGTCGTAGGAACGTTATTGTATTTGACTCAGTCAAATGATATACGTCACTTTATAAATGCATGCTGCTAATAACCATGAAGCAAAATTGCAGATGTGTACGTAAGGTACTGAAACAAAGTAGGCCAATATTCTTTTCGCGGAAAACAGGGGTCCCTAACAATAGCGTGATTCTAATTGACTTAGTCAAATAGGGCATCACGTCTTCGCACAAGCTAAACATACGTTGGAACCCAGCCTTTAGGTATAGCAACGATTTTTGGCGAACAAAATTTTTGCATCAAGTTGTGTATCCGCCTTATGTGCACATGTGTTGCTGTGCATCATGGCCCGTGATTGGACGATTTAACTCTTGCTTGTCTTGGGGTTCTACTGGCTAATAACAGACGCATGGTGTCACAATCGCCTTATTCTGACTGGTGTAGTCAAATGTGAGGCGTGTCTGGACTCAGACATGGGGCCAATAACCATGAAGCAGATCTGACGATTTACACGTAAGGCATTGAAGCAAAATTCTACGAAAATCTATCCGCGACAAAATCGTGGCGGCACACAAGGGCAAGTTTTCTGTAAAAAATTTTTGGTTTCCAAAAAAGATTTTTGTAACACTACACAAAATGTTTTGTAAAAATTAAAAAAATCTTGTACGTTTATACATTTCTTTGTATATTTACAAACATTTCTGTAAATCTACAAACACATTTTGTATATTTACTGCTAATATCTGGTTCACTTTACAACAATTGTTTGTAGTGTTCCAAACTGTTTGTAGTGTTACAAAATTTTCTTTGGAAACTAGTTTCCAAATTTTTTTTTGTAAAACTACGAAATGTTTTGTTAAATGTGACAACCTAGAGGTTTATTTTGTTTCAAATCGAAACATTTACTCATTAATATTTATTTTACTAGTTCCTAAAGGTGTTTGTTCACAATATTTATAACCACTTTAAAAGGTTTCGGACATCTCACATTTATTACCTGACAGATAGTGTTCTGATATTAGTTTACAAGATTTTCCTTGCAAAAATTTTTGTACTGCGCAGCGATATACCATCATCTCCACCTATTATGTATCTCTGGTGTGTGAAGCGTGTTGCTCACCCCGTAGAGGGTAGACCGGCAGGTGACGGGTCGGGTGCGACGTCCCTCGCCGCAGTGTTTGACCCCAGGGTCAAGATAACAGGACGTCCAGTGTCCTTGAACCCAGCTGTAGCACGTGGGCTGAGGACACGGCTGCACCTCCTTGGTGCTGGGACAGTCCACTCCTTCCTCGCTCGACATTACCTCGATGCTGCGCCGTCGCTCCCTGAAACCTGAACACCACACAACCGTTACACATTTCATTTATTATTTTATTGGTATAGATCGGAAAAATTCACCGCTTCCCGACCTGTAGTCTAGTCTACAATAATGTATGTGTTTTCAAGAAGATAACAGCTCCTAATTGGCTGCTCGCTGAACACAACGATGCCACATGATTGGTCCTGGATTTAGATTACGTACTGTACGATTGTGGACATACGTCACTGAAATACTATGACGTTCCAGATATTTTCGAATGAGACTAAGAAAAACATAAACAAAAAAAAAAAAAAACGAAAAAAAAAAAGAGAAAACTATCTTAGTTTGGCTGTAGTCAACACACACATAAACCAAAACAACAGAACACGAAATATCCCATGAGTAGAGATAGTGAAATTTCGCGAATTCAATGACTTACATGTTAGAATCAAATATCCAATGAATACTCAAGCCCCATATACTCGTTAATTGTCTGCTGTTACAATGAGTTGCAACTAATGAACAAACGGTCGGGGCTAGAGTATGCATAGGATAATGCAGGTCATTGAATTCGCAAAATTTCCCCATCTCTACTCATAAGGAATTAGTCAACAACCAATAAAAGAAAATAAAATAAACATAAAAATAAAAGTAGAAATTAAAAAAAACATAATAATCTGTAAAACTCAGGTCACCACAATTAGGACTTTCATAGACAATACTGAGACGAAGACAATGTTGGATACGAGACAGGATAACAATGACGACGTCACAGACAACACACTAGACGACAAAACGGTGAAGACACTAAAGAACACAGTAGATTTCTAAAGGCTGACTTTGTCTCATTCTAAGTTATCTGGGACTACATAATATTGCAATGTCGTATGCCCACAATTGTACAGTACGTTATTATGTCCCATTGCAAGAAACAGTCAAAGAAATTATTGAATTTAGTTGCTCCCACCGCCCAATCATTCCACCTTTTATCTATTATTTTATTGGTATAGATCGGAAAAATTGTCGGCTTCACCGACCTGTGGTCTAGTCTACAAGAATACATGCATTTTCAAGCAGATAACAGCTCTTTATTGGCTGCTCGCTGAACCCAACTATGCAATATAATCGAGCCTGAATTTAGTTGCTTCTTTATTATTGAATCTGGGCCCTCTCGGGCGTGTCAAACGGAAAGATGGCAACACATACTTGTTTGAATTATATAGCCTGTACTCAAAGCAAAATGCAAATTTTTTTGTCCTTATTTATGGGAAATTTTACTTGTTCTCGAAGAGATTCACAGACTTCTAAACAAATACAACATATTTCTCGATACGTGACTGACCACCGAGGCTAACCCCGTTTCAAATGGAGCACTTCAGTTGCAAATAGGAACCCTTTTTTTCAGTGAAACAATTTTCGCACCATTTTGTTTGTTTCTGTGCCACTTTCGTGGTCAGTAACGGGATGTTGGTAACCTCTCAACGTCTTGGGATCCTATCCAATAATCAGAGACGTGTGGTGTTGCAGTAACAGTTCTGATTGGCACAGTCAAACAAGTGACACGCAGCCAATAGCCACAAAACAGAACTGCAGATGTGCACATGAGGCATTGAAACAAAGTAGTGCAGAAATCCTTTCACCAGAATATAAGGGTGAGTGAGTGAGATATTTTGGTCAGCGCTCAACATCGAGGTCTTTAGCGCTGGTGAGTGGTGATATGAGGTGAGTATGGAGCAGCGCCGGAATGGAAGATCCCCGAGAAAACCCGCCAACCAGCGACATCGCCCGGCACGTTTCCCACTTGCGAAAATGACCGACCCCGCCGGGAATCCGGATCGCCTTTGTGGGAGGCGAATGGTCAGACCATGTAGTTATAAACGTTAGTATATTTTAGTAGGTTTCCCGGGTAAAAGATTTCATAATTATCGAGAAAAAAAAGAGGCGAGAAGAAAGTTATTATCATTGATGTGCTTGCCTTCGGGCCATAGATGATGACCACTTAACCACGTCGACCTCTTTCTACCGAGAATAGTGTTGAGTTAACGTGACAGTGCTCATATACATTTATATAATATAAACGTTTATGGTCAGACGTGCATTTTATGAAGTGTTTTTGCATCATTTTGTCTACCTTCTGTATTTATTGGTCATAAAGGATTATAACTACAATGCCTTCAGCCACAGACTAAATAGTAAGATAGTTGCGAATTAACGTGGCGACTCGTTTGATATTGGCGAATTTCGCCGCTTATTGGCTGCCCAAGGCTGTTAGTACAAGCCCCGTGTCTATTTGGCTCCTGCATGTTACTACAGGTTTCCTATTGGCCTGGCTAACGACTATCAGAGCTGCTGCCTCACGCTGATTGGCAGTAGGTGTTTCCGCCGTGTTGCTGTCCAGGGAAGCCATTTTGCTGGTGTGTGTGATTGAGTTCGTTGGCCTATTGGCTATTTCACTTCTGTATCCCTAAATATTCTGCGCTTCAGGCATTGCTTTCAGATGGAAATTCTATGTTTAAGGAATAACTTTAATAGGGATAAGTTATAAAAAACGCTTTAGTGGACAAATAGTGGGCTACGTTATGAAAAATTACTTGCAAGGTTACCATATCAATGTATAGGAGGATTAAAAATGTAGGTTTGGTCAAACGGTTTTCCATGTCAAAGGTAGCTTTCGAAACATTTTCAGAAAACAGTAAATTGTAACTTGTTGTTATTAGATTTGTAATGTATCGTGTAAAATACTTACTCTTTTTGAGCTGAGTTATGGTGTCACAATATGTGTATGGATAAATAACTTTTGTTTCTATTCAGGAACTTTTTTGATAGCATACGTGCAATTTTTCAAGGAATTTGTTTACATTGAGACACACTTGCCATTTTATCACTTGATGTCTGAGATGTACCGTAAAATTTATGTTTCATAGTCCATAATTTTTTTTCGAAAACATATTTCTGAAAAATATTCCCCAAGGAATCTTGGGTATTCGCCGATCACGACAAAGTAAGCCCTATTTAAGACCCTGCTAAACTAAGTTGTCTTTGTAGATACCTTTTCCATCAGTTGTCAAGGAAACATCATGTGACTTGACAAATACTTTTCAAAATGTACTGCCTGAGACCGCAATGAGATACAACTGTCATTGGTTAACATTTGTTGGAAGTTCCTTAAATAGAGATCACGTTTTCCTGGATGTCCTATTTTGACTACTTTTATTTTTAAAAGATGTCTTTAAAGCTGATTATCAAATAAGTAATTTCTTGAAGATCAATTCGTCATCC
>PNEQ01004858.1:101127-117552 GCA_003012365.1 Medauroidea extradentata
AAAAAAAAAAAAAAAAAAAAAAAAAAAAAAAAAAAAAAAAAAAAAAAAAAAAAAAAAACAGTGTGCATACTGGCATTAACACCATTACGTAGACTGTGTACATGTGTGACTGAGTAGGTCAATTTTATTCATTTTGACGCACATATACTGTGGTGGATGTAAGTCCAGCCGTAATAAGTCTTAAGAACGTAAGACTTCATTTAATTTGAATAATGTTTTTTTTTAATTCCTCCTCTTTTTGATGTAAATTAATGTATCTGTTTCTTTC
This sequence comes from Medauroidea extradentata, assembly GCA_003012365.1. Taxonomy (NCBI): domain Eukaryota; kingdom Metazoa; phylum Arthropoda; class Insecta; order Phasmatodea; family Phasmatidae; genus Medauroidea; species Medauroidea extradentata. The sequence goes on from PNEQ01004858.1 coordinate 101,396, forward strand.
CAAACTATAAGGCATAGTGTGCCAAAATTTGAGTTACTGATTATTTGGTAAAATGAATTTTGCAACAACATGTTTCAGTGGCTTTCCTGCATATTTACCGCTTTGTTTCGTGGTTATTTCAGTGTGTCTTCGAGTAGAGGCGTCACTTATTTGACTATGTGAGTTAGAACAATGTTACTGCAAAACCACACGTCTGTGATTTGTGGGCAGAACCCAGAGATGCTTAGTGTTAAAAAAATTAAAAAAACATCCACTAACCATTTAGCTGAGCTGCAGATGTTCTCATAAGCACCGAAACAAAGCAGCGCAGACTTCTCTTTATACCAAAATGAGTGGCTCAAGTTACAATTTACTGGCAACAGTTTGATCTAAGAAAATACTTGTGCTTATAAAGGTTCTATGTTGTTTTGAATCCAGTCCCAAAAAAACTCATGCGCGTGTGTACGTACTGTTATGACTAGATACCTGAAAAATTCACGTTTTTTTTCGGCCTCAAGCTAGAATTCAAACAACAGTATGTTGTTGTCACATTTGCAACTGGGCCTTGATTTATTTGACATCTCTTGGAAGTCGCTAAGCCAGTGGTAGAATTAAACTAAATACTCGCCCATATCACTGTATCAGCGAGCTGCCAGTGAACAGATGTTATCTGCTTGAGTACACAGATATTCTTGGAGGCTAGCCTGCGGGCCAGCGAACCCGCAAATTTTTGCCGTCCCTGGGTCAAACACATGCTAATCAACGTCCACTGTGTAAGGGTGAACCACAGCGGCTGCAGGAGCGTCGGTTGTTGTGGCAACGACAAGGCGACGCGGCCTATACAAGCGAGGTCACCTCGATGGAGAGGGGTCGCAGTCGCTGTCCGAAGAATACGTGCCACTGCACGTCGTCGGGCCAAGGTGTCTTGAAAGTGAGGGGCGGGGTCGCGGTGGAGACATCTGGAGAGGGGTGCTAGGTGCTCGAGGGACTCGAAAGGACAAAGGACACCGGGGACTTGGGTGCCGTTGTCGTCTTCCAAGCGGAACATATAAAGGCTGCGTTCCGTTACTGGTGAAATCACTGAGATTACTGAGTTTACTGCCAGCAGTTTCGGGACAGTTTCAGTGTTAGTGGAAATCGTGCTTGTCTCAGTGAGAATAGTTTCGGAACGATCGGAAATACAGTAATAAAAGAGGTTGTAAATATAAACAACAAATTTAATCAACTGATATAAGAGAACCAATTTGGCTTGAAACACAATTTATTAAATCGTATTATATCCAAAAACGCATGTAATTTACGAGTGCCAGGTCATTCTAACCTCTTCTATTAATAAGTATATATACTTATATACACATACATATAGTTACATTGACCTTGTATTACTTTAGTTAGATTGTTGTACAGTACCTACATGTCTCACAGTCACAAAAATCCTGTAATTATTTCACCTAACCTTCGTAACATCCGTAAGTTCTACACTCATTTATAAAACTCCCGCCGTCTCTTATTTGGTTGACACTACACAACCTCTGCAGCTCCAGTAATCTCAGTAGTCGTATAGCCTCGCACAGGGTGCTTACACGAAAGCCCTCGAAAACAACTAGTAGTGATCTCAGCAGTTTCTGAACTGCTGCTGACATTACTGAGATTACTGAACCAGTGAAATCAGCAGTAACGGAACGCGGCCATAGTGTTGAGATGGTACAGTGGTGAGGTCTAGAAGGGAGGGTGTTGGTAGACGTATACCTTGTGGCAGAGAGTCGCTGTACTCTGGGCAGTCAACTGGCTTGCAAGGTCCCCATGATCCCCATGGACCCACTTCACAGTCCCTGGGACACGCCACCTCGCACCTGCAAGCCATACAACGATCACATGCTTACCAACCCATCGAATGTACCACAAGTTAGCTTGACAAGGTTATTAAGGGGTTTATACAGTTAAAAAGTTAAGCACTAAGACTTAAGCAGGAGAATTTATAGTTTAAACCGAATCATGGGTAATTGAACTGTTACTGCTTACTGCTTGAGTTCAGTAGTGGAAATCGTAAGTATAACCAATCACAAAAACAAAAACTGTTGGTATTCATATGATGCTGTTAGTATTCACTCGATAACCGCCATATTGCTTTAACCTGTGAAAAAGAAATATGAATTGTCATGTAATCCAAGTTTTAAATTCCAAATACGTGTGGAGCATAGTTTACATGTCTCGCAATGATTATTTCTTCATTTTTATTGTAGATACATTTAATCACAGAAAAAAAAAATACAATTTTCAAAATCGTTTCCTATTGGCTGTACTAAGGCAGTAACCTCGCTATTGTGTACGCTCAATGCCATGCACTTCTTCTGCTTATTTATATTAAGTTTTTCATTGTGTAAACTCCTTTAGAGACGTTGATACCTGAATGACAGGAACCTGGGAAGGAAACAGACATGGCCTTTGTTAAGTATCAAATCAGAGAATTCGTCTGGAGCGATTCATAGGTTTAAAAATACCCGGCGTGTACTGAATAATTTCTGCTGTATCCGTAACTTTCGCAAGGAGATACTTCCGACTTCACAGGAGTCTCTTTAAGGGGCGTGGAAGTGTAAGACGTTGTGCGAACGATTGGAATACTCAATCGTCCATAAAATCTTATCTACTCATAATAATTCGATGGGGCTTCTTTGTCGTACAGATATATTATTCGTGGGCGTCTAATTATATAGCACTAGGCGGTAGTTTGTTTTGAATTTATCAAGTAAAAAGTTAGAAACGATTTTGAGAAAAATAAGGGCTTGAAACCACAAATTCGTTTACATGGGAATCGTATTTTTTTGTAATTTTTAATATGACAGTTAGAGATGATGGTGTCTCGCGCCAAAACTTGACTGTTAGCTGGATTTCAACACACGTCCAGTTTCCCAAAAGATTACTGGCTTTAGCTTGTTCTTGGAGCTGTTACCTTATCTGACTGAGCCAATAAGAATCCCGATACAGAATATTTGATTCGTGTTATTGCTCCGCACACAGGCTACGTTTATATCACCCACTCATACATGTTGCAAGAAACTACAGTGTTTTCAAGGGTATGTTGGCACAAAAAAATTTCGCGATATATAGAGGTAAGTCAATTTCGCGGATTCATCTGGCAGTAGTCTAGACTTGTCAGTCCTATACACCCACTGGCCACAATCGATTACCTATTGGCTTAGAACCGTACAAGCAGGTAGCAAGCGATAGCACTTCGCATTATTTCCTTATTTACTACTGGCTTGCAGTAGTCAAACGCATTTCGTAACAGCCGCCAGCAAGTCACAGACATGACAATGAAGTATACATAATTGGCGTTCAACCTGACCTGGAATGTACCTGCGAAATTTACGTACCTCTAGCGATATACCATCATCTCTAATGATAATATGCAGAGGTCTATAATAAACAAAATAAAAAAAAAATACTCGCGTTTTGATTTGAAAATATTTTTGACACCCTTAAACTTCTGCGCGAAAGATTTACGAATGGTAGACTACTTTCTGGTCAATTCTCCATCATCTACCAAGTTCTCTTTACAATCTCATGAACAATTCTTAATAGCTAAAGACCTGCAAATTTCACGTATCTGACAGCAGGATGGATTCCAAGTTACTATGTGTTCATTTGACTTCTGCTGTTAGCCGTCAGAACGTGTGGCATGCCTTGGAGGACCTAAGCGGTAAGAATTATGCCAAAGAAGTAAGCAGGAGTCGAAGAAATTGAGGGTAAACAATAGCGAGGTTACTGCCTAAGTTTAGCTAATAGGAACAGTCTTTCAGTATTGTATTTTGGTTGCATTGATTATACTGAAGGCTAAGGTTAAAGGCATTTACAAGACTTGTATGAGACTGTTACATGTAAACATTGTGCCGCCAGTATTTTCAATTAAAAAACTCGAATTACGTGGCAAATCATATTTCTTTTCACTGAAGGAAATATTTTGCAGGAAGTCTTCCCTTAAAAAAATATTTTGTAGCAACCACGAAATAATTTTGTGGTGTCCACAGAGTTTAGTGGTGTCAACAAAATGTTTTTGTGGTGACCACGAAATAAATTTTGCAGGGTAAATACGCAAAAAATATTATTTCCCGTGTTCCTTAAAAAAAAGTACATCTTGTGTGTATTCATGTATTTGAAAGGTTAAAGCAAGATGACGGTTGTAGAATGATTTAACCAATTAGCAATGCCACGAGGTCAACTGTAACATGCCCATCATCCTGTAGCAAGGTCAAATATACGAAGGCTCGATGCTAGTAACGTCACTGAGAGTGTTCGGACGAGTAGAACGAACCAGTGAATTCTATCCTGACAGCAAATTATAACGCGAAATTGGCACGTCTCTGCTAATCGCGTGTAGTAGTAATTGTGACACATGCATGAAGAGGAATCACTGACCTTTGCACTGTCGGCAGCGGCTCCAAGGACTCGCACAGCTCCTGAGGCATGGGCTGGCCGTTGTCCACAGACACACAGGTGACGTCACGTAACTGCACTCCTCCACCACAGCCCACCTTCAACAGCCGAGGACCCCCTGGTTCGTCTGACGTCACCACACACGGGCTCCACTTGGACGCCTGCCAGCGGTACCTGTGGCATTGGCACATTCATTCGGGTAAGGATTAAGGGAGCTCTTTACAGAAATATTCATAATTTTATAACGGCACCAAACATTTTTCAGTTCTTAAGGGCGCGGTATTACCGCAAATTTCATCACCATTTTTAAAATTTTTTATTTGAACCAGATATTTTTCCCCCTTATTTTAGACACAAAATGTGACTAAATTTGGCTCTTATGAAATTTTTTTTATCTCTCATAGTTTTCACGTAATGGCTTGTCAAAGTCATATTTTGCATGTTTCCGTTTTAACGACTACACTAAAACTAACTTATATACAAAACTAAAAAAAAATCACAGTGGATAACGACATTGTAGGCTACAATGTCATGCTCATAGAAATAAAAAATAAAACTTATTTGAATTTAAAAAAATGCTGAAACTAAAAAAAAAAAATAAAAAATTCAATAAATTTTTTAATACAAATAATTTTTATTCTTTATTTTTATGAGCATGACATTGTAGCCTGCATTGTCTTTATCTGTGATTATTTTGAGTGTGGTATATCAGTTGGTTTTAGTGTAGTCTTAAAAACGGAAACATGCAAAATATGACTTTAAGAAGCCATTACGCGAAACCTATGAGAGATAAAAAAATTTCATAAGAGCCAAATTTAGTCACATTTTGTTTCTAAAATAAAAAAAAATATCTAGTACAAATAAAAAATATAAAATGGTGCTGAAAATTACGATACGGTGTTTCAGACGCATGTATGCAACCCACATTAACCCCATATAAATAAAGGCTAATTGTACGTTCATTATAGCAATAAGGGTATTACACTTATCAACATTATCTTCATGTTTTATAAGAGACAGAGTCGTTCTTATTTTCGCTGCGTTTGCCGAAGTCAAGTACAAAAAGCGGTTGCTACAAATTTTACGAAACGTTTTTTTAGTATCACATTGTTAATGTAACCATTTGTTATGCTTCATTTTGCAGAACGCAGCTCTATTAGTAACGACTGTGTCTTCGATAAAGCGCGAAGATAACGTTCATATGTGTAATACTCTCATTGCTATAGAGAACGTAAAATTAGCCTTGATTTATATGGCGTTAATGCGAGTTGCATACATGCCTGAAACACTGACACGGCCTCTTAAGCCGGATTTACAAACACACTTAAACGTACGTATGAACACACGCACGAACGTTTAGAATTAGATATTGGATTCACAACAATATTTATTCTAGACATGCGCAAGAAATTGTTTATGTCATAACAAGATGTCGGTAATAGATGTTCGTAATTTATTTTTTTTTCGAAGCGATTTAAATAATTTATGACAAGATAAATTATTTCTCAACATAAATGTATATTTAGTTGCAGCTTACGTTTACACACGTAATCAACTCTATCACGTATGTACGCTCGTACGCTAAGTGGTGGATGTGTATCTAGCTTTATATGTTACATTAAGAGTAATTTCCCACAAGTAAAATTATTTTCCTGTTCCCTAGTTTTCGCACAAACATGTTACAGTAGCAATTTGACTGTTTTCGCTACTTACTCATAGTAAAAACCAGTCAAAGAATACGAATGTAATGATTTAGAGTGAAAGAAAATGTATATAACTACAAAATGACACCTTCGGTACTTCACGTAAACATTATTGTAAAATATTCGAATACTCATAGATATACGCAAGAATTTAGGTACGTGTAGGCGAGTTTATTTTAACACAAACCATTTTTACTTGAAATTACAAAAGTGTCAATCTGAAGAGATTTTTAAATGTTTGTCGCAATGGAGTTTACAATAAGAAAGTATTGGTTTGTGGACATTGCCATTGATCATGTTTTGTTGACCAAACTTGTGTTAAACGACAAAGTATAAAAAACTTAAAAAAAAAAAACAATTCCAGAGGAATTTGGTAAGTTTGTTTTGGATTTAGCAGCAATAATTTTAGCGATAGAATTCAGTCAGATTTTGACAACACCCAGACACAAAAGACGGGCGTAATGAATACTAGATTCCTAATATGAAAAAAGATGGAATTAGACAAAAAACAGTGAACAGTTGAAACAAACAAATGACAGACGACTACACTAGTTCCATTCAATGAAAAAATTAAACATTTCGGGAATTTCAACCTATTCCTGTCTTTAGGCTTGAGACACAGCTGGTCTGAACGCCAAAATGCCCGACCAGCTGTGTCTCAAGCCTGATCTAAAAATATAATCTTTCTTTAGATGTGCAGCAGCAAGTCCATCCTAGTGCCCTTGGTTTTTAGCAACTTAACTTAGAAAGAGAGACAGAGATAAAGAGAGACGCACAGATAAAACCATTTTGTGGTGGCCTCAAAATATTTTGTCACCAGATTGTTTTGTGGTGGTTACAGAATGTTTGCTTTCACTGCAAAACTTTATTGCGGACCGCAACAAATTTTTTTGGTCACCATAAAAGAATTTGGTAAGGTCGACAATGATAAAATATTTGTGGTGACCAATAAACTTGTTTTTTAAGTATGTAAAGGGACACATTGAATGTGAGCCAGAGCTAAAAATTGCCATTATTATCAAGACACGGATATTTACGGAGGGTTTACGGAGAGTTTACATAGGGCTGCCAAAGTGCTGATTGTGGGAGTCATGCACTAGGAGCTATAAGTACTAGACTGCAGAAAAAAGCAAGGTAAGTGGTTTTTACGTCTCGTCGACAGTGAGATCATTAAAGACGGTGACACACAACTTGGTACAATGACAGGAGCTGGGAGAGAAGTCGGCTATGGCCTTTGTTAAGGAACCATCCCAGAATTAGCCTGGAGCGATTTAAGGAAAAAATGGGAAACCAATATCAGGATGACTGGAGTTGGGCATCAAACCCGGATCCTCCCGAATACGAATCCAGATCACAGAAAAAAATACATGAGACTCCTATCTGCGGCTTACCAAGTTTCTTCTAAATAAGTGAAAATCTAGTTTTGTTCAAACTGTATGAAGGCAGAATGCAACTGAGACTGCACATACCTACATATTGTCATTATCTGTGACCAGCTCTATCTCATGCGCCCGAGAAATTAATGTAGAAAGGGTTCCAAACCTGTGATTGCAGACATCCAGTTGGTCCTTCTCGGTGATCTGCCTCGTCTCCACCAAGTGTGGGCATGCTTGTCCATCTCCTTGCTGCAGTTTCACCACTTGCCGCTTCCTCTCATGAACTTCCGGACGTGCCTGCACAAAAGGGACTTATGAAAATTCGCTCTTTGGGGAAGTGGGGTAGGTTATTTAAGTCATGCGACCACCTTTTGTCATTCACCAGGATTTGATGAACTCCTGCAATGAATGTTATAACAATTCAAGGTTTTAATATGGCGTTAATAAAAAAACCTGCATGTGTTCTACGTATTTGCTAAATGCGACGTCCACAGTGCAAGCTTTATACGTTATTGTATTTATATTTACATATAATATTAGTTCTGGTAGTTTATCGAGAAGACATCAGCTGTTAATTTCGAACACAAGTAAATTTCACTTGAGTTAAATTTAGAACACCTGAGCCTTGACATCTTTACTGACCCACCCTATCCTCATGAATTTTCATTAGCGCCCAATGTATCTCACATTTTTCTGTTATTAGAACATAAGTAGCAGTTTTCTACACCTTCTCGGTTACTGAATACAATAATAGAAAACTTCAATATTTGGAGTCAGGGACATAGATTTTAAGAACACAGCAACCAAAGGTGAAATCACGTCACTATAAACAAAGTCTGCTACCTAAATGATGCTTTATTGCAGGCTGGTAAACAGTGACGGCAGGTAACAATTACTTTGTTATTCATTATAATTAACTCAGAGGCAATTTGCTTTCAGTTAATAAGTTAAACAGGTACATATGTATTAAAGAAAAATAAATAAAACATTGGTTCAAGTGCCAGTCATTTTGAAATTAAATATTACATATATTTTCACACGATTTTCTGGTTACTAAATGCGCACATAAAATTTACATTATTTAAGAAACGGTTACTTTTTATAGAAACGGTGCCCCTTACGAATAAACTTTAACAGATTAGTAAAAATAGACAATGAAATAAAATATGTCACATTTTTTGCTTATTGCATTGAGTATCTGTGTTGAATCCCGGCAGGCGAAAAATACAGTGAATGAGACGCATTGCTGTAGGATGCAGCATCCTCAGAGCAGAATACTATAGTAAAAACAGTCCGTGAGACGGCTACGTATCGTCGTGCTGAGGATGTTGAGAGACCACGCAAGGGCCAATCCAGTCTGCCATATTGGCAGGAACAGGAGCATTTTGGTAGTACGTCGGAAAACATATAAACTGGGACTGAAACTGAGACTGTAACTAAAACTGGGATTGGAACTGAAACCCTCTGTGAACAGAGGCAAAAAACACGGAAAAATTTAGTTACTGTTCCAGACTACTAAAAAAGTGATTGGGCTCTCACGGCGGTAACACTTACCAAAGATGAGGGCGAAGAAACGCTATGTAGATGGCATCTTGAAGCTAGTAGTAGATTGTATAAATGGCTCACTAAATTTCCCAAAAATGGCAACTATGGCGCAACGTCTATAATCAGGTTAAAAAAAAAAAAAAAATTGAGTAACCCAAGGGTGACTACATCCTGAGTGGGAAGTGTAGTCCGTGTTACACACGTAAAACGCGTAAAGATACTCTCACCAAGAAATACGTCTGGTGCGCACAATGTAGCAACATCTAATCGCGGCAAACCAACGCCGCTGGAGTCCGTGTACAGGTACACAAGGTTTAAAAAGTCTCAAGAGATGGCGCACAAGTGTCGAAACGGCCAAGACGGCCTACAATACTGGACATAACACGGATTAAACTGGTTAGGACTGACTCTTCAAGCACTGAAAGAAGCACGTTCAGACGAACAGAACGGGGGTGGGGGATTATACACGGTCCAAAGTAAGCGTCGCGAAGAGTGGGATAGCTATGTGAATGGCAGAAGTTATCATTACATGCGGCGTGAAATAGAACTCCGGAGACGTGAAGCTAGAAGTGAGAGCCCTGGCCAAGGCATCCAAGTCACTGGCAAGGCAGGCACGTATGCATATATGATTGTAATAATGAAGAAAATAAATTTTTAAAAATCTCCGAAAAGTAACAAATACTTTGTATGGTAATAAAATGAGAATATAAATTGCACTAATAAACTTGTTCTCCCTTAACAAACTATTGAATGAATGTTAAATTAAAACATTAGGTTAAAAAATTGTAAATTAAGGAAAAATTAAAGACGGCACAAGTTTTCTTCAGATAATGGTGATTTTTCAGGCCGGGGGCTTGTTTGACCTCAGAACCTGAGGCTCGACTGAAGGCGCTGCACGGTACGTCCAACGTTTCAGCAACGCAAAGTGCGTCAAAAATGAAAATATTACATTTAATGCTATGCAATTATTTAAAGTAAAATAACCCAAACTTGTAGTTTGATTTCAAATGAGAGCTTGGTAAAAAAAGGCACCATTTATAAGAATGTATCAGTTTGTGGACCCACGCCATTGCTCACGTTTTGTTGACCAAACTTGTGTTGAGTGACAAAGTAAAAAACAGACAGTGGACAACAAATAAACGACAGAAGAAACACAAAATCCATTCAACTTGTGTTGTCTTCTGCATTTGTTTGTTGACCACTGTTTGTTTGTCTAATTCCATATTTTTAATATTGGGAATCTGGTTTTCTTTATGTCCGTATTTTGTGCCTTTGTGTTGTCGAAATTGGACTGAATTATATTTGTTACAAATTTAGCAAAAACTTTATGTGTGGGCAATTCTCTGAGCTCTTTGGGATAGAGGTCTTATAATTAAAAATAAAAGAGTTGAATTAAGTTATTGATTTACTAGCTCACAGAACTTACAAAAATACACAATACAGCAATCAACTATAACTTTCGCAATACCCTTAATTATACACACAGTTACTACTGAGCCACGGAAACGTTAATTAAACTCTGAGAATTAAATCATAAGAATATTTACCATTAATCAAAGACTGCAAATCACAATAAAAGTTCAGTCATATATCCAATCAACAGTCTCTCAAATAGTGACAATGTACAACCTTATCAGTCCGAAGTGGTGATGGTTCACCATGAGCTGCGCAGCACCCCGAGTGCACCACTGTCTTCCCTCTTGAAGTCTTCGGTTCGACTCCCGTCGCGCACCACCTTGTTGTCCGTCGACCCACCGCGGCAGTCCTCTTGTTTCGCCCAATTTTGCTCCGAAGGTATGCGCCTGCGGCCTCACAGTAGACTCTGACGTCACCAAGATGTCTTCACCAGTCTTTCTCCACAAGTATAGCACCTTCCTCCAGCACGACCAATAGCGAATTATCTCCAAATCTGTTGATTCGGGCCTCTTATACTCTGGCCAAACTCCGGGGATTCACCGCATTACAGGGTTCTAAAAATATAGACATTTTATCATGCGTCGGAACGTGACTTGAGTCTCGTACGCCGATTCCTATGATGTATCTCGTCGGTTTCCCTTCCGTGAGACAGCCCGGTTTGTGAGTCATAGGCCAGCCCTTAAGATGTTTCGACACACACCCCAACCAGCCCGCCCTCAAAATTACAGCATGCAACAATATACTTAGAATTCTTGCTGTTAAATATATATGGTGGTTAAGGTGTGTTCCCGCGTTGGAGAAATCCAACTGCGGTCGTGCATCTCCCTGTTTGAGGTGTCGGAGCCGTGCCACGCTCTAGTATCCGAAGGGAGTAACCACATACACACTCGCAGGGGTGTGATGTTGCTCCGGGGCTCGTGAGTATTGGTGGGCACTATACCAGGATGGGTTCCTTGGCCTCGGGTGCTAGCTTTACGCTTCCGTGATCCCTCAGCACAAAAACCTCTCACACCCAAGTCAACCTGCAGCCTCCTCGTGGCTCCACCGGATCTTAGAACCGATGCAGGCTCTGGCATGCGGGCCCTATGTATCTCGGCTCCTCAGAGCTGAGAAAGAAGTATCTGCCTTGATGGATTCTCCGATAGATGGCAACAAGGAGAAACCACTATGTGGGGCGTTAGACTACCTAGCGTTCAGGTTGTTGGGGCCCAAAAGCCCTGGACTCCAAGTGGGAGACTGAGGGTAATGGTAAAGGACAAACCTGATGCAGTCTGGGAAACAGGTCCCACGCCCGGACCGACAGGTTGTAAGGGAGTCCCCCCGGTGGGTACTCCAGGTAATAAGGAGTACCCTGTGGGATCCTTTAGTACCAGACGGTCAGGCTGGAAAACCCAAAAATACCATGGAAATTAGGTAGTACTACGAGCGACCAGGTTAGCCCCACGGCATGGTTATCTGCCGTGACTGGTCTGGGTTGGATTCGTAGTGGTGGTGGTTGCCTATATGCTGGGCAGGCCTGGAGGGGACCCTCCCCTGAGAAAGGCCGACGAGTAGTCTGCGAAAGTGACCAGGAGCAGGCCTGGTGAGTCTGTCAGGGGTAAGATGGGCCCCGACTCAAACCAAGAGGAGGCTGAGCTGAGGATCTCAGTCGGGGGATAGGTAAGTGGGCGAGATCCGGGGATGGGTGGCCCTTGGCTCTCTCGCTAGCTTCTGTCTTCCTTTGGTAGGTGTATGGAAGCGCAGTTCTGTGTTCCGCGAAAGGGTTCGCGCGGTTCCAACAGACTGTTAGCTAAAGTACACTGCGTGGCAGAGCGTGATCTCTCCCCTCGCCCATGGGGGCCGGGCGCCGGGATGGCCTTGGCTAAGAGGCACCGTTAACAAAGAAAGCCACGGTTAACGCCGTGAGTAACATTGTATGTATGTTATATATATATATATATATATATATATATATAATCTGAACGAATTCTTTTGGAATTGCTTTTTTTTATATTTTTGTACTTTGTTATTGAACACAAGTTTGGTCAGCAAAGCATGAGAAATTGCGTATGTCCACAAACCAATACATTCTTATTGTAAACTCCCATTGTAACAATCTATTACAAATCTCGCAATTTTATGTGCAACATTCCGAAATGTGTACCCACGAAAGGTTGAACATACCGTGAGGCACCTATATAGGCGAGGATGACTTTGCGGTGGTTCACTATTGCCATCTGCGAGATGAGGAGGGGGATGAGGGGGCAACACAACACACATTCCTGAACTCGGGGAGGTAAGTAAATTTTCTTCCCCAGTCGGCAAAATAATCCGGGATCCTTGACTCCGGTCACGATCTCTCAGCTCCAACCACAGAGGAAACAATAAATTGTCAGGATGAAACTCTGTTCAGACGATTACTTTTTACCGACCCTTGTGATACTATATATACAACACACATTGCAATAATCTTTTTATATATCCGTCACAAAATAAAACGAACTCTCTCCATACATCCCGATTCATATTCCTGTAAATTGTAAAGTTGTATTGGATTGGCAAACCTTTCCATTGGTTCCGAAACATCCTTCTTGCATAAGAATCCAAGGCGACCACTGGCTGACCACACAGTCTTGAGACACAACACATGGTCGGGTTTTTGCTGGCAACACTGTTCGAGAGCTCTCCCCAAGGCACAAACTGCAACATTGACAAAATAATTAAATCCTACTAAATAAGTGGGAAATATACGTAGTTATCATGTATCTTACCAAAATTGTTTTTTGGTGTCATAAGAAAACTGAGTTAAATTGTTTATTTTACAAAAAACGAAAGCCATTCCCTTTATTGCAAAAAAAAAAAAAAAGCCGAATAACATTGCCGGCTTAGTTTTAAAGAACTTTATATTTTACCAGTACCGTGTCTTTACACATAACTCCGTCGCCTTAGTTTGGAATTATGGGACCAATTTTTATACTTTAAATTTATAGGCTCATAAACATAACTCGAGGCTGAAGAAAAACTGTAATTATAATACAAATCAATCATGCAAAACCTTTTTTTTAAACAGCCCATATAAATGGAGGTAAATGATTTAATAAATTGCTCTAAGTTACAGACTAAACGAGTTTGACCGAATTCAAAGAGTCTGCCTAAACATTTTATTGGACAAATGTCATTATGCTCTGAATGACTGTATACTTGATGGTTTATTCGAATAGAGCTCCCAATTACAATCAAACCGATTCCATTATTATGAAAACAAATGATTCAGAGTTTCAGTTCAAACTTTTGATCTTGTAATTAGGTTATGTAGTTAAATTATTATTTTTTAATTTCAAATTTATTAGCACTTCTTATATTTCTTAAGTGTTGTTTTCGTCAGTGTGAATTGTCAGATATGTCCTATATCACAAATTGTATGGTCAGATATACATACTACACTAAGCGTTTGTAATAATTGTCGAGGTTAGCCTGGGAAGAGCAAAATTTAGAAACGAAGCGTTCAAATAGTAACCCCATTATAGTTATCTAGCCTTCAATAAGCGTCTTCTCAATCCTCTCTTGGTTATCCCCATTATACAACGTTTCTCGAGTAAAAAGAATTGTGCACTGAATGGCACTAATTGGTTGCACTTCACATTGTTATGTAACAGTATTTACTAAACTGTGATACCGTAGTTATATTCGTTTTCTATCTCAGAAATTTTTATATAAAGATACAGTCGATTTATGGTGCTAATAATCCATGGTGCAAATTAGAATGTGAGAAAATGTACTTAAAAAAATATACTTTTGATAGTCCAATGAATTTTCATGGTAAAATGAACTCCCCTAGATCATTAAAAGTTCAGGAACGTACCTATGTGCTCATACGTTACCGATATTTAACTACACAATTGTAGTACAAAATAAAGACGTTTATAAAAACTATCCTGCGGAATTTATGTAGATTCTTATATAGTCATCATGTTTATAGATCACCATTTTATGTTTAAACATATGTAAACAATTCAGAACTTTAAGACTGAGAGTATTCAAATTAATCCGACATATTTTATCCAGTTACGTAATTTGCTAAATGCAGTAGCACTGACTTCATACGTAAATTTAAATAATATTCATTCCGTTTTCGATATTTTGAGCATCACGCGTAAATTTTCACTCCATCGCGGTATTGGTTATGTTTAGGGACCCCGGATTTTCACGAAAAGATTTTTGCATCGCTTAATTTCAAAGCCTTATGCCCACAATTGCAGTTATTTTTCGTGGTTTTTTTGGCAGCTTGTCTTTGTGTAGAGGCTAAGTTTATTTGACTGTGCCAATAAAGACAAAGTTACTGCGACATCACTCATCTGGGATTAACGGTTAGAACCCAAGGACGCTGAGAAAGAGTAGATATTTTTATAATTTTATAGAACACTAGTCAATAGTATATATTTCTATGTAAAACATTAAAAACGTTTTTTTATAAAAAATAAAGGCTTGAAACCAAAAATTATATAAAAATCGGAAAATCTACTTTTTTTTTTGGTATGATAATATTCAGATCTCTGTAACAGCCGAATTTCAAAAATACTCTCGTTTTGATCTGAAAATAATTTTAATACCTCAAAACATCTGTGGGAGATCTTTTAGGGATTTGCAAATCAAAACGCGAGTATTTATGAAATTTGGTTACTATAGAGATCATATTAAAATTACGAAAATTAGAGATTTCTATTTTTATCGGTTTTGTGGTTCCAAGATCTTATGATTATAAAAACGTTTTTAATATTTTACTCGAAAGCAGATCGTATTCCCGTCTAGAGCTGTATAAATATACGTCCGCTAATAAAATATCTGCTCGGTGAAAATTTCCCATCAAATTATGATGAGTAGTTTAGATTTTATCTATGATTAAGTACTCTAGTCGTTGGCTGGACATCTTATCTTTCTATTCTTCTTACAACACCCAATCACTGACCGCGAAGCAGAGCTAACGGTGTGCTCGTAATGCATTTAAATAAGCTGGTACGAATATTTTTTTTTTCCGCAAAAATCAGGAATCCCTAGTTATTTTCTTCGGTTTACCTTCTTCCTCGTCATTGTTATGATAGCACATTGCCACGAGGAAGACGTGCCTTGTTTTGAATGAAATCACACATGTTTGCTCGATTCTTAAAATAGTCATGCCGTTTTTATTAAACTTGTTTATGTGTGATTGATCAACCTTATATAAAATTTTTTAGCTCCTTTTCAGTATTTTTGTGGACATGTACTGAGAAAAATATTCTGTCGTAGGAGTAGATGGAAATAGCCGATCCGAGCGCAGGGGGTTGGGGTTGGGGACCGGGGGACACACGGCGGCCATCTTGGATCCCGGCCACCATCTTGGATGACCTTGACCTTTTGCAGTCGCCATCTTGGATTGCATCACTTCCGGTCGCCATCTTGGATTGCATCACCTGCCTTTGATGACGTCACTTAATTTTCTAGAATTTTCTACTCTATCATTCCATGGGTCCCCATTACAATCCCCCCGCACTGGCTCCCCCCTCCTTCTGCTCTGTCATTCCATCTGGCTCCCTTCTCTTGCTCTGTCATTCCATCTGGTCCCCATTCCAATCCCCCTGCTCTGGCTCTCCCTCATTCTGCTCTATCATTCCATCTGCTCCCCATTCCAATCCCCTGCATGATTCTCTTGCTCTGTCATTCCATCTGCTCCCCATTCCAATCCCCTGCA
>PNEQ01004858.1:118552-156193 GCA_003012365.1 Medauroidea extradentata
TGGAATCGGGACCAGATGGAATGACAGAGCAAGAGAAGGGAGCCAGATGGAATGACAGAGCAGAAGGAGGGGGAGCCAGAGCAGGGGGATTGTAATGGGGACCCATGGAATGATAGAGTAGAAAATTCTAGAAAATTAAGTGACGTCATCAAAGGCAGGTGATGCAATCCAAGATGGCGACTGCAAAAGGTCAAGGTCATCCAAGATGGTGGCCGGGATCTAAGATGGCCGCCGTGTGTCCCCCGGTCCCCACCCCCAACCCCCTGCGCTCGGATCGGCTATTTCCATCTACTCGTAGGTACCACTTTTGTTAAAATAGTGACAACAGTCTAGTCTGGTTGTCGGTACGGATTGTTCCGACAGCAGTTTGTCTTGTAGAAGTAGCAATTAACTTTTTTTTTCTACAGAGTGCAGTGTTATTTCTTCAAAATAATAATCCCAATAGTATCGACGACTCGGATAATCTCTCTCTCTATTTTAACAACCACCCCCCCCCAACGCAAAAAGGGTGGTGTTAAAAGTTTGACGTGTGTATCTGTGTGTCTGTCTCTGGCGTCGTAGCTCCTAAACGAATGGACCGATTTAGATTTTTTTTTGTTTGAAGTGTGATTTGATCGAGAGTGATCTTAGCAATGATTCAAGAAAATCTGTTCAGCCGTTTTAAGATCATACGTTCTTAGTTGTTGGAGTGATGTGAGCAACTTCTGCTGGTCTGATAAATTCGAAATATTGTATCCCGTGACTACAAAGATATTGCAATAACATGTTCACCTTGACCTGACGCTGCATCATAATCTGGAATCTGCAGGATACGCAACTCCACATCAACTTACAACAGAGGTATCGTCTTTGGGCTCAATGGAATAATTTTTATAGTCGGCACTGAAAAAAAGAGTACAGTTGCAGGTACCATACTTCTGTTAAAATAGGGACAACAAAACGGTTTGGTTGTAGGTACTACTCTGAACAGTTCCTTCAACAATCTGTTTTGTAGAAGTTACCATCTGGTGCGTAAAACAACAAGGCTCTTTGTTTCTTCTACAAAACAGATTGTTGAAAGAACTGTCCAGAGTAGTACCTACAACCAAACTGTTTTGCTGTCCCTATTTTAACACAAGTATGGTACCTACAACAATACTCTTTTTTTCGGGGTTGTTCAAATTTTTAATTTAAGTTGTATTTGTCATAATACAAGTATGTTATCTACAGCAGTACTTTCTCTCTGAGAGTACATTTTTGAAATATGATACTCTAATATATTATTAGATGCCTGCCCCTAACCAAAGTAAATGAAAAACTAAGAATCCCAGGATGACTTGTGATGCCACAGCTTCAGAGTCATACTGATTTTAGGTGAAAATTGTTTTGCATCAACTTATTTCAATGCATTATGGGCACACCTGCAGCTTTGCTTTATTAGTAAGGTTAATTCTACTACTGGTAGGAAATATGTACATGTTAAAAGTTTGGCACAGGGACAATTTCTGCCGGTTGAGCGCTGGTATCGGTAAGAGGCGTAAGCTGATCATTTACAGAGTTTTTTTAATTTTAAGTTATACGAAGTTGATGATTTTATTGCGGAACTAATTTATTTTCATTTCAAAATTTAATTAAATGACTTCTATCATTATCAAGCCTAGTTAAATTTGGCTTTGCTACGGTTCTGTAGTTTATTAGGACCGTTAGCTATAGCAGCAGAAATTTTCCTTTTGCCAAACTCTCGCGTAAGAAAACATATTTTTCTAACCTGTAGTGAAACTAAACTTATTCGTGGTTATTTGCAGTGTGTCTTCGTACAGATGTGCCGCTCATTTTACTGTGCCAATGAGATAAACGTACATTGAAAAAAGAGTATAGTTTCAGGTACCATAATTTTGTTAAAATAGGGACAACATACCAGTTTGGTTGTTGGTACTACTCTGGACAGTTCCTTCAACCATCTGTTTTGTACAAGAAACAAAGAGTCTTGTTGCTTTTACGCACCAGATGGTAACTTCTACAAAACAGAGTGTTGAAGGAACTGTCCAGAGTAGTACCAACAACCAAACTGTTTTGCTGTCTATTTTAACACAAGTATGGTACCTGCAACTATACTATTTTTCAGTGCAACTGTGATACAACTCGTCTGTGATTTCCGGGAAGAACCCCCAAGGAAGTGAGAATTACAAACATCGAGTTACAAACAGTTAGAGACAGGAAGTTTTCGAGAAACAGTTTTTGCACAACTTATTTCCAGTGACTCAGGCGCACGCCTGCAGCCCTGCTTCGAGTTCAGTGATTGGATGTTTGAACTCCTAGCTACTTGGAGGTTTCATCCACAAATCACGAACATGCCATGTCGCAGTTAACCGTCTTCTCATTGGCACAGTCAAATGAAATACGACACTGTCACAGACTAAATAGTAATACAAACGTGAAAGGACATAACGGCTCATTTGATACGGCATGGCCGTCTTTAGCAGAAGGCCGGAATCTTGAATGTGGCAACGCTGTATCGGAGACCTGCTGCCGGTCGCTCATTGGCTGCCCTAGTCAGTGTAGACGAGTACACACCACTAAAGCTGGCATCTATACACGTTGCAGAGACTAGGGTGGCTAAGAAGTGACAAGCAGCAGGCCCCCGATGCAGTGTTGCCACATTAAAGACTCCGGCCTTTTACTAAAGACGTGTATATTTGGGCATGTTACTACAAGCTTCCTATTGGCCTGGCTGCCGGCTATCAGGATACCTGCCTTACGCTTATTGACAGTAGGTGTAGTCGCTCATGTTACTGGCCAGTAAAGCCGCTTTGCTGGCGTGTGTGACTGAGTTCGCCGTTATACTGGCTGTTTCACTTCTGTGTAGCCTGCCTAAATGCTCTGTGACACTGCACAAACACAAACGGCCAATAACTATAAAGTACAACTTCAGATATGCACGTCAGGTAGTGAAACAAAGTAGGGCAAAAATCTTTCCGCGAAAACTTCCGGTCTCTACTAACCATGCATCAGACATGCAGATGCACATCATAAGCTATTGATACAAGTTCGTAGAAAATTCTTTTCACCAGAAAGTCAGTGATTCTACACATGTTGATCCCACCACGAAGTCACAGAATATTTAGGAATACAGAAGTGAAGTAGCCGGTAGGACAGCGAACTCAGTCACACACGCCAGCAAAATGTCATCAATGGTCAGCAAAATGGCGGAAACACTTACTGCCAATCAGTGCGAGGCAGATGTTCTGATGATCGGCAGCGAGGCTTATAGGAAACCTGCTTTAACATGCAGGAGCCAATCTGACACGGGGCTGGTATCAACAATCTCGGGCAACCAATAAGCGGCGAAGTTCGCCCGTATCAAACGAGCCGCCAGGTCATTTCACGTCTGTGTTTCTATTTAGTCTGTGACGGAGTCACAGTATCCCTGCTCGGGCCAACATACCTGATGTCCACGCTGGTGCCTCGAGTGTCACGGCATGAAACCTCTCGTGTCTGGTAGCCAACCTGAGGCTGAAAGGTGTAGTTCCCTTCCTTCGGCTCCTCCCGTTTGGTTGAACCTCCGTAGTAGATGTCGTTGCTGGATGCCGGCCCGTACAATCCATGGCCGGAGCTCTCACGACCTACGGACAGTCAATCGTCTTCTCTAGGGCGTCTGTTCTTCCTCTTAAGCCGGGTACACACTATAGAATCTTTAAGAGGTCCTTTCAGTGTTTCAGAAGTACGTGCACGCAACCCGTATTAACGCCGTATAAATCAAGGCTAATATTAATATCGCTATAGCAATGAGGCATTACACATATAAACATTATTTTCGCGTTTTATCAAAGACACAGTCGTTTTTATTTTCGCTGCGTTCGCCGAAATCAAGTATAAAGAACGGTTGACTACAAATTTTACAAACTTGTTTTTTTTTTTTTTTTTTTTTTTTGTGTCACTTTGAATATGTAACCATATGCCGTTCTTCGTTTTGCAGTACGCAGCTTGAATGTAAACATCTGCATTTTCAACAAAATGCTTATACAATATTGATACGTGTAATACTGTTATTAACGGAGCGATGGAACATTAGCCTTGATTTATGTGGGGTTAATGCGCGTTTGCATACATGCGCCTAGCAATTTTCAACGTCGCATTTTTATTTTATATAGGCCTATGTACCAGGATTTATATTTAGTTTAGACGTAAATTGTGACTCAAGATTGCTCTTATGAAATTTTTTTTATCTTCCATAGTTTATGCGTATTGATTCGTGAAAGTCAAAATTAGCATTTTATAGTTTTGTGTACGCCACTAAAACCAACTGACATACCGAACTGAAAAAAAATACAGTGAAAACAACGATGTAGACTACAAGGTCTTCTATATAGAATAGAAAATATAACATTATTTTACCAAAAAAATTGCTAAAATTTGAAATTAAAAAAATTTCAAGCATTAAAAAAAAAAAATATTTTATAGTTATAGGAGATCTTGTAGCCTATAGGTCATTCGGAATAAAGTGAGCACTGAAGATTTAACCTTTGAAAAAAATCACTAGCCGTTGCTGCATATAATTCAACACTGACAACAGTTTCATTATTGCTTGTACAGTTGGCAGCGAATTATCACACGTAGTTCCGTGTATTTTATATTTAAATACATCACTGAAAGAACATCAAATGGAATCGACCTCTCCGTATTTAATATACTTTAAAATATGTATTTATGATAATATTGACATACTTACCGTCGGTATAACTTTACTTAAACAGCGCCAGTAGAAAGTGATGTAATCCGGGCCGTTCAAATTCAACAGTCGTTAGCGAAAGGCGTCTAGCGCTACGCGCACTACGTAGTTAATTATTTCACCGACAGATGGCATCAGAGTTAGGTTTTCGTCACTTAGCTTGGAAGCGTTCAAAGACGGCACAAGAGGAGAACGTCGTTGTGTTTGTCCGTTGTGCAATGGGTTTCTGATAAAACACATTCAAAAGTATTAGAAATGACTGTTTTATCATTGGTAACATGTAAGTTGTTATGTGTTACGATCGCCAACATGAGTATCTTGATTTAGACACAGCATTTTTTTTTTTTGTTTTATACACTAAGAAAATACATTGTTTTTGTTGAGTGCGTCGTTGTTCATGTCAGCATAACTGAACGGAGTTTGAATTCTTAAATTGCGTGTGTCATTATGGCATGTTTTTTTTGTGTGGCGGTTTTGAGTTACAAACTCGATTTTTATATGTATATATTTACGAGATACGTAACAGCAGTAGTGAGGGTCGTATAAATTAGAGTCGATGCACAGAAACCAGTATTAAGTGACGTTAACTCGCAGGTATTTATAACTCAGAATACTATTGGTTATACATTTTATTCAATACCAATGTTTTTAATGAGTAGATACTGTTGAAAACGTTTTCAGTCCATGTGTAATGTAGATGTAAACATTGTACAGGCCTATGTAAATTAAAGCACGTGGCAATGTTTACGTTTACATTCCGCGGAAATAAATAATCTGGCAGAAAATAGAAATTAATCAGGGCTTTTTTGAGTGCTCACTTTATCCCGAATCACTAATACAACATTGTTATTCATTGTATAATTTTTCAGCGGCGTACATAAAACCGAAAATGCAAAGTTTGACGCTTACGAGTAATTACGAAAAAGCCATGATACATAAAAAATTTATAAAAGTAAATTAGTCGCAAATAATGTCTAAAATTATAATAAAAAAATATATCTTGTACAAATAAAAACCTAGACCATGATAAATTGCTGTAGACTGTGATTGGCCGTTTGGGTGAAAGAAGTTTGCGCGTTTGAAGCCTAGAAATGCGGAAGCTATAAGGACGACACAGTACGAACATCACACCTCACCCTAGCCTCTAAGAGCAAGTCACATAACTGGCATACAGTCTTCTCACCGACAACTCGCCTGTATGAGGCATTCAACGGTGATCCTATCCGTTTATGATGCATTACTAAACATAAAGGTGTGCCATATCAGTTTATACCTTTTAAAACATTCTGTGCCGAGATTTACTCACATACAATGGCCGAAACAAACTCCCATTTTCGGCAGCTTGGAAACATGTTGTAATGGGTAGCGGCATAGCCATCTTCAGTAGAAGGCCGCGGCCTTAGATCTGACAACCCTGGCAGGAAGGGTCATTTAAGCACTTCTCTTAGCTCTCCAAAGGCAATGCCTGTACCTGATTCGTTATTCTGTCCTACATAACGGCGAATCAGAGGAAGCCACTGCCATTGGCGAGACAAAAGAAGTGTTAAAATGACCCTTCCTGCCAGTGTTGCAAGATCTAAGCCCGCGGCCTTCTACTGAAGATGGTTGTGGTAGCGGTGAACTTGAAACGGGTATACACACGTGTAACATTATTTAAACGCTATTCCTAAGCAGATATCACTTACGTGCGCTGAGGAGTTTTCGAATAAACATTAACGGCTAAATCTCTGCCCACCGCTCGGTGACCTGGTCTAACGGCCTCCTTAATTGTGTACTCAGTTGCTTACTTAATTATGTTTATAAACATCGATTGCGATTTTAATATCTGAATTCTAAAGTCAAACTTCTGTATTGTGTACACACTGTCACCGTTTACTAATAAGTTTCGGTTTCTAAAGAAGAAAGATAAATATATATATGTATGACGTTGGTTGTTACATTCCAGCAAATAAAACTGTAGAAATTTCGAAAACTATTTCACGTGCAATGGAGGCGTTTAACTGCCAAATTGGTGACACAACCTTGTATTATTTAGGTTGTGGTTTGAAAACTTGTACGACCGTGTGTTCAATAAGAAACAAGATTTTTGTTTACATTCAAAGCATATTTGCTACCCTCCTTCTGTATTACGCACGCGCACCTCCTGAAACTGTGCACTGCGCATGCGCAAGAACTGAACATACACTACGATGAAAATTAGGACGGGTTCTTTTTGGTTTATTTGCCAAATTAAGTGCGGAATTATGACCGGAACCAGCGTAATACCAGTTCACTCTGTCTGAGTGCTACTTTTACAGAATTAAGTACGTAAGTCTCTACTGAATTATGAATAGTGTGTACCGGGTCTTACAGTACTCTACTAGATACTGCTACCTACTGGTTTAGCGCATACACTGACCGTTATTTTAATACAGACATGTATAGGCCATTCATAGGGACCCTGATGGTAACACGCGAGAGTCAACAAAGTCTCCAATATAACGCAATATCTCTATCCTACTATTACTGTATAATGCAATTCGTTCTGTGTTAAAACTCTACAGTTATAACTTAGCCGGTTGAAGAAAGAAACAGCGCTTCAAATAAACGCTAGCTCAGGTCCTGAAATTTCGGGGTTTCTTTTAGGCACCCGCTAAACCATTGCCAGTTCGTGTCATTTTCCTAACTAGCCCATAACTTATTTGACATATTCTGGACGGCGC
Organism: Medauroidea extradentata; assembly: GCA_003012365.1. NCBI lineage: Eukaryota > Metazoa > Arthropoda > Insecta > Phasmatodea > Phasmatidae > Medauroidea > Medauroidea extradentata. The sequence continues at coordinate 125,963 of PNEQ01004858.1, forward strand.
TGGCCTATAGCAAATAAGTAGACATCACTGTGTCAGCGAGCAGCCAATGAGAAGCCGTTGTCAGTTTAAATAAACATATATTCTTGTCGTTATAATGCAGATTAGTGAACTTATAATTTTTCTAGTTTCAAGCGACAACCAATAGTGATACGAAACTCTCAGAGTTATACCCAGCCATAGCCATCTTTAGTAGAAGGCCGCGGCCTTAGATTTGGCAACACTGCCAGGAAGGGTCATTTTAACACTTATTTTGTCTCGCCAACGACAGTGGCTTCCCCTGATTCGCCGGTATGCAGGGCAGTGTAACGAATCAGGTACAGCCATTGCCTTCGGAGAGTTAAAATAAGTGTTAAAATTACCCTTGTGTGTAGGGTTGCCAGATCTAAGGCCGCGGTCTTCTGCTAAAGACGGCTATGACCCAGCACGTTGGAACTTTTCCCGCAAATTTCCAGTGTCTACTGTTATTCACGATAACTACCGTCTATTTGCGTTTAAGTGAGAGCGCGCGAAGCAAATGCACTTGATCGAAGGTAAGGTCTGTGAATGAAATCACGCAGTGTTCACGTGATTGCAGCTGGTAATCAGGGGTGTCCGCTACGTGTAGCGACAGACATGTATTTAGCGTAGAAATACCATGCACGAAGAGGTGGTATTTAGGCGAGTATGAAAACATAAAGTCGTGGGAACCTATGAATGTGAATTAGATAGGTACGAAGAACCCCGAGAAATCTCTTTGAACAGCGTCATCATCCAGCACGATACACAATGCAGAAATCCGGGCATTAAACCCTATTTCTCAGGTAGATGACAATGTCATACCTAATCATTCTATTCATGAACGTTAACAATAACATGTGAAACGACAAACAAAATAGAATAAAGTAACGCATTGATTATTTAACGATAAAGGTATACAGGGAATTAAAATGAAATTTTCATATTGCACATCGCAGAAGAAAAATATAGTATTAAGCAGTAGACGTTCTTAACATTATCAAAGCGAGCCGACAGAGGAAAGATTAAGACAGTTCAGTTACTTGCTTGGCGAAAGAGATTCATCGAGAACGTTTCTTATGCCAACATACCTTTTCAAAACGGTGCAGTCTCCTCCAACTTGAGATTGGGTGGTAAGTGTCCGACAAGACATAGTTGTCTATGGTAAAATCATAGACGTCAGGTATTGTACTTACAGAATTATCATTGCTCTGTCAAATAGGGAGCCGCGGTGGCCGAAAAGTCAGCTCATTCGCCTCCTACCAAGGCGATCCGGGTTCGATTCACAGCGGGGTCTGTCCCCGGATTTTCGCATGTGGGAATCGTGTCGGACGATGCAGTTAGTTTCCGCCGCCCTTTCATTCCGGCGCTGCTCCATACTCACTTCACGACACTCCTCACCAACACTGAAGACCTCGATGTTAAGCGCTGACCAGACAAGCAAAGTATTCCAAGTTGCGTCTCTATCGGAAGACTGTGACTTTACACTTGGCAACTCTTCAGACAAGGGCCATATTCAAAGTGCCGGAAATTTCTCAGGTTCAAAGACCTGTCGTCTAGGCTTTACATACTCGTGTACACACTGTCTTCGGCTGCTTGTTCATTGGCTGCTGCCCCAGTGAGAGGCCGAAAGAAATTCTTGTGTATAGTAGTTCAATATCAAATTTCTTCTGAAATGAATTTACGAATTTCCCGAGACTCTAATCACATGGTATCAATGTATGTGTGAGCAACCGAGGAACAGTTGTCGTTGAGTACAGAGATTTCTCGGAGGCTAACATTCATGCCGGTAAACCTTTGAATTTCTTCGGTTCAAAATATTACACACTGTCAACAACCTTGCCTAGAACTCGTGATTATTGGTGAAACGGATTACGCAACATTTTGTATCACTGCAAGACTCACACTTCTGCGACTCTGATTTGTTATTATTGGCAGAGTGTATTTGTGTAGAGGCGTCGCTCATTTGACTGTGCCAATGAGAATACGGTTACTGCGACACCATACGTCTGTGATTTGCCAATTTCTGACCATGAATCAGAGCTGCAGATGTGTAAACGAGGCATTGAAAGAAAGTGTTGAATAATTCTTTTCACAAAAAATTACCAGCTCTAACCTTGGCGTACAGCTGTGTATCCGGCCCACATCAACCTATCATTAGGGCCACGATTTTGTTGCGAAAAGATTTTTGCCCCGCTTTGCTTCAGTGACTCACGTGCACATCGCCAGTTCTGTTTCAAGGTTATTGGCAGCGTGTCTATGTTCAGACACGTTTCTCATTTTACTGCACCAATCAGAATAAGATTATTGTGAGTCTGTACGTCTATAATTTGCCAAGGCCAGTGAGAGTAAAATCATCCAACCACAGACGATGTAGTAGAGCTGCAGGTGTGCACATGACGCATCGAAACCAAATGTTGCAATAATCTTTTCGCCATAAAATCGCGGCTCTACCTATCATTAGTGACCGAAAAATTTTGCATGTTTACTGACCTCTATGATATTCTCCAGGAATACATGTTTACTCAAGCAGACAACGGCTGCTCGCGGACACGGTGATAACTAGAGCCACGAATTTTGTGGCGGAAGTATTTTTGACTACTGCGCACATATGCAGCTCTGTTTCATGGTTGTCGGTAGCGGCTTATAATTCGCGGGTTTTCCGTCATTAATGATAGCCAACTCTCGCTAGTTTTGGGCTTCTATTATCTTATTATGATCGTTGTAGCGACACGAGACACGTTTTTTTTAACATAGGCACTCTGCCAATAACCATGAAGATTAGCTACCGATGTGCACGTAAGGAAATGCCGCAAATTTTTTCGCGACACATTCGTGGCTCTAACAAATGATTGGGTCCTCAGTAGTTTATTTGCTGTTGACTTTGCGCGCCCCAGAATGTGTCCAATACGTTAAAGGTCAATTCGGAAAGTGACACGAACATTTGCTGAATCTACACAGAGGAAAAGGTTTGCTACTTATAAGTCAACCGTATATACTTCGGTATGTGGCGAAACAACCGTGTAAACGTTGTATAAACCAAATATATGGTTGCCTGACTGACTTTGTTCCCCCAACGGGAGGGTAAAATCATGTTATACATTCATTTCGTTACAACAGCAAAACCAATTTTTGGTGTGTTTAATTGACTTTTCAGCCAACAAAAAGTTGGTTGGCTAAAATACGTATTTGTTTCGCAATATACAAACGTATAAATGATTGACTGCAGAAAATCTTTGGTGTGCCCAAATATAAAAATATAAAACGAAAATGTTTATGGTCCCTACCAATCGATCCCCCTGATGTTCTTCTACAAGGACCATGGAAGTCTACAGGTCACCCTGGAATGCGTGTAGGCTGTCCTAGGTCGACACTATTGACTCACCGATCTTAGATATGACCCTAGACTCGATGGTGTCGGCAGATATGACGCCAGTGGGTGCCTCGCATCTCCTCCACTCGCCGACCTTGAGTTTGTACTCTGGCACCTCGGAGCCATTCTTCAGTTTCTTGAGGCAGTCGGCGCTCAATCTGCACGGCCTCGTCTCCGTCAGCTACAACAACACTACACTGTCAACAAAACTTCCTACACAGCTATTAGAGCCACTGGTTTTCTGATGAAAAGAATTTTCCATCAACTTGTTTCACTCCCTCATGTGCACAGCTACAGTTCTCATTCACGGTCAGTAATTTGATGATTTTATCTCTTATCGGCTTCACAGAAAAAACGGTTTTGTGGTGGCTACAGAATGTTTTGTCAATATGGACCTCACGAAATAATTTTGCAGTGATTAAAGTCACTGCAAAAGTATATTGGGGACAGCAAAAATGTTTTGTGGTCACTGCAAACAAGTTTTGTTGTTAAGATCGATTATGACAAAATATTTAGTGGTGGCTAATAAGTATTTTTTCAGTGTTGGTTTTCTACCCGCAAATCAGAGACCTTGTCCTGATCGGCACAGTCAACTGTGTGACGCTTCTGCACAATGAAACTCTGCGAGTAAATACGAAGCAGGCCTGCAGACGTGTATGTAAGTCAGTGAAACAAGTTGGTGCAAGATTGTGTAATATATGCGTCCGTGACGCCTATATTGCTGTTATTAATGTTTACTGAAATTATATTTTTGAAGTTAATTCTTCAATGCTTTAACGTTAGTTCACTATCTTGTTATTTATTTTATGAACTTTAATTAGTGTTAATTGAGGATCAGGGTGGACAAACGACTTAAGTCAGAAAATTGTGTTTTGAGATAATCAAGTTTAAAGCTTTTCAAATCCTAGTAAATGAAGGTAATCACCTTCATATCATGGCCTCTAGCTCCCTCTATTTTTGTCTGAGGGAAACCATTTTGTTATGATTTGTAGTACAAAGGTTCGAAAGTCTAAATTTACAACTGGTGGACTAACGACTTAAGATGGCTTAAGTTGCTAGTCCACCCAAGTCCACAATTATCGCAATTTTTATTATTATATAATTGATCATGGTCTTATATGTAAGACATGATATTTTTCCGAAAAAAAAATGAGTAATTTAGGTTGTTTTATAATTTATATATCTATGCTATAAGCGGTATTGTCTACGGAGCAAGGAAGAGACGATTTCTCTCTGGCAGACCAAGCGGGGTGGACGTAATGCCTGGAAGGCTACGAGACATAGAAAGAACGACGACGACTTCGCCTTTCTAGGTCATTCCGAAGGTAGATCATCTGGGTGGGCTGGATGCCCGTATTACCCGGTAGACAGAAGGACTGGGGCCTGCCTACTACAGAAGATTGGTAACGTTAATTTATCACGTTACTGTGGTATAGCCAGCCAGCATCGCCGTATTTTTTTTTTTTTTTTTTTTTTTTGTTTCAAGACATGTAGGTTTACACACTGAGATCGCCGACTGGAAGTGAAACAGTCTGGCTCTGCGACGGGGATTATCAGTAGCCTAGGTCTTAGGGCTTCTGTAGCTAGATATTTTTTTAAAAAATATTCCTCCCCAGTGTTTTTCCTTGCTCCACCGCCACATTGACTGAATTTTGCAGTATATTGTATATAATTATTTCGTATTCCTGCTTCAAATTTTTTATATTAAGTAACATAGGCTACCATCTGGTGAAAAATATTACGTGCGATACTATTATTTCCTGTCTATAGTAATATTCAGTTCCTTTAATGTAGGATTCTAATGTCTTCTAGGAATACCTGGAACGGATCCATACCATCTTGTTTGAACCCTGAGATAATTTTGTGTGGCAATGAATTAAATGAATATCAATTTATGTTGGTGTAGATATTGATTATTTCGCTCATGCATTCCATTATAATTATTACAGAGTTTTACAGAGTGAGTCTATTTAACACAAAAACACCACAATAGAAGTCGAAGCCATGCACAATGGAGCACTTGCCATGCAGATTCACACGGCCACATACGGGGACATGTTTCACGTGAAGGAAGAATTTTGCTCGCTCTGTACCCAACATGGACTCAGTCCTTAATGGTATTCTCAGTGATTGGCATGACTCGTGGTTATTCGCACACACGTGCTTCACATGACTGATTTACAATATTTAGAGATGGTGGAAAATGGCAAAAATGTTTTTTCTTCCGGTGTAGTCTTCAAATCAGTATACACAATTTAACTGCTGCTGCTTATTTCTTAACTTCGGGAGTGGAAATCTCAAGTTTAACAAAACAAATTAAAGGCCGGTATTCCCATAATGCCATTCGTAGTTCACTCGACAAACGCCGTCTTGCTTTAATGTATACAATACACTCAATACGGGACATTTAAAAAGAATGTAATTTGTTGCATAATTCAAATATATAATTAGAAATACTAGCAAAGCATAGTTTACATTTCTCGAAATTGTTATTTCCTTATCACGTTACTCAAACGTTTTTTGCCATAGCCTTCGGTATCATAAATACAGCCAAAAATACAATATTGAAGCTCTGATCCAATTTGCTAAATTTAGGCAGCAACATCGGTGTTATGTGCTCTCAGTTTTTGCGACTCTACTGCTTACTTCTTAAGTATACTTCTTACCGCTTTTTAATTGAGTCAACCCCTTTAAAGTTAGAGCCTAGCTACTAATGGCGAGTGGCACGCTGACCTATATTCATATCGCATATACTGACGGCGAGTGGCGTACTTACCAGAGGGCAGTGTTTGCCGCCGTACATGGGCGCGACCAGCACTGTGCGCACTCTCGTCTGATTGGTGGGACGTCCACCCTCGCCGCATCGCTCGCAGGTGCTCCACTCGGAGAACTGGCTGATTACGCAGTCCTGCGGCCTAGGCAGGTGGCAGAAGCGGACCGGGTCGGGCTTGCGCGCCACCGTGAAGCAGTTGTCCTCGTCCACCGGCCGGTGCACCTGCGCAGGCCGACATTCCTCGTACAGTACACTACGACTTGCGAGTCGTCAATACTGTGCTACAGGCTAACTAGTAATACAGACGTGAAATGACGAGGCTGCTCATCTGATACGGGCGAACTTAGCCGCTTATTGGCTCCCCGAGGTTGTTGACACCAGCCCCGTGTATGTTTGGCTCCTGCATGTTACTACAGGTTTCCTATTGGTCTGGCTGCCGACTAGCAGGGCAGCTGCCTCACGTTGATTGGCAGGAAGTATTTTCGCCATGTTGCTGGCCAGGGAAGCCATTTTACCGGCGTGTGTCTGATTAGTTCGCAGTCCTACTGGGTTATTTCACTTCTGTATAACTAAATATTGTGGACTGTGCTGACCAGCTGGGCTCATTAATTAAATTGCTTTTATATGTATAGGCTGAATTGGTAGAAGGTGAGGTAAGACGGTCTTAAGAGCCGATGAGAGTGACATGAGGTCCGGGGACAACACAACACATGTACATTCCCGAGCCGGGATCAGAACCCAGAATCTCTTATCACTGTATACCAACGTCTAACCGACTACGCTACGGAGACTGGCCGAATAGGAAGAAACTTAAAGCTACACTAACCTATATTTATAGCATGCTATATCTATTTTCGGGGTCTTCAGTTTTTTTTCTAAACTAACCTGCATTTTTTTTAAGCATTCAACCTACCCCTACCCCTATCAAGGTTTCTGAATTGCTTTAGCTTAATTAACCTGAAACAATATTTTAAATAAATAAAACTCTTCACAGTTTAAACATTCTAGTTTTATACACAAAAATTTGTTGAAACCATATTACCGAATCCTTTAAGGTAATTTAACTTAACGTTTGAACCCAAGGACAACTGTTTCTAGTAACTGATAAACAAAAAAATTAATTGCTTTTTGGTGTAATTCTACATATCTTTAATATACAAGTACCGTTTGTAATTAAACTTCACGAGTAAAACATGAAAGTTACTTACTTTGGAAAATATAAATATAATGGACTCGCTCATGAATTGCGCTTGGTTCGAACGCGGAACACCATAGTATTGGTTCAATGCAGTCAAATGAGAAGATTTTGAGCCAATTACTGAAAAATATATGAGTGTTCATTGCAGAACAGAGGAGTGAATGAAACGTAAGGTTTAACTTAGATATTTCATAAGGAGTTGCCGGACCATAATTTAGATATTTCTTGCGTTGTATATAATTTATGGCAGTCTTGTTAGAGTTACACATGTTAAAGTACTGGGATTGTGCCGATCATAATTTTGAGGGGAAAAATTGTTATGTATAGTTACAATTTCTCTTGCACCTGTTCTGAGATACTACCAGTCCTTTTTAATGTAATTTGTCGGTTCTAGGACAAGAAAGTTTCTTTGTATCAATTTATTTTTCATTTCCAGGGTGGACATTTTCCCCCTCTTATAGCAAATAATATATATATATATATATATATTATTTTTCAAATATTGTTGTTTATTAAAATATTTTATAGTCACCATTTTGTTTAAGAAATTAATAAAAATATTTTAATTTATTCGAAATTTCCACAGGGGGTTTCTTCCTCTCTGAGTACCATAGTGAATAAAAGATATTTTTAGATTAAATAAAGGAGTCCAAATATCTTCAAGCCAGTTTCCTAAAAATAAAAAAATAGTAATAAAAATTAAATATATATATAAAAAAGACCCAAAAAATTTCTTGTCTTATAACCGACAAATTACAGCTATTCCTTTGAACACTTCTTTTTAGTAAGATATGGTATTGTTCAAACTGGTACGTTATTATTTTTAAACAAAATAATGGTTATGTGATACAATTTTGGCTAGAAAACAAATTGCGCGATTTTGTAATTTGTTTGTCACCTTGACAGTTAATCAAATAAATACTATTTATTAGATCGCCTAATGTTAGCTTAGTACTATATAATGGAAACAATTACGTTCACAGTACATATTTTCGCTATGTTTACAAGATAGAGCACGTAGATAATTTTTTTCACGTCGTGTGTATGTGTGTGAGTTCAGTGGCGGATTTAAGGGGGGAATTTTTTTGAAGGGGGAGGGGGAACTACCGCTACCGGGCTGAATGCCCCCCCCCTCCAAATCGTATTAAATATTATGTAGCCAAAGTATGACCTAAATTTAATGTGTCCTACTTGTATGTCTGTTAGTTTTAGTGTTCTGTAACAGTATCTAACAACACTTTTTTGAGATGGCTGGAATTTTTTACAATCCATTAAATCACGTAAGCGCACCCTCCCCAAATCAAATACGTATCTAAATCCACTACTGGTATTACTGTATAGCAGGTAGCTACCATAAGTACAGAAATTATTCACTGACCTTGTTGGAGTCATGAGATAGGAGTACGCAGTTTACGTCCCTCTGCTTGACGCCGAGACCTTCGTGGTTGGGATCCTGCGGGGAGGAGCCAAACCCACCCGGCGCCACCGGGAGACATGGGCCCCATTCTCCTGGTTGCCACATCAGCTTGTCTACAACACGCACGTACACCAGGCATTCCATGTTACACCAGTTGACAATGGCTTCACGTGTTTCAAAACAACCGATCCCTATAGCGAGGCACACAATTTGAGTAACCTGTACAAAGGATAGCACCTCAAGTTTCTAAATTTATATATATTTTATAATTTGGAAATATACATAGTTATATATGTCCCTAGAATTTACCTACTTACGTACTCCTATATTATGATGATTAGGGCCACGACTTTGTGGCGAAAAGATTTTTGCCCCATTTTGTTTCAATATCTAATAATATAATAATTATTTATATTCCATTTACCAGTTACAGCACTTTACATAAATACTTTTTATATAATGGAAGACATCACACTCACATAAGCAAAGCTTGTGTGTGAGTGCTACTAGACAAATTATTTTCTATAGCTGCGGTGAATTATGTAAGGAAACTTATCATCTGGTATAAATTAATTTGAGAACGAAAATCGAAAGCTGCATGAGTTAAATATAAAATAGTTATTGACGGATACTGATGGTACACAGTAAATAATAATTGTACATTTACAAGGTAATTCTTGTAACGTAATATAAGAACATTATCAGTCAGATAATAATAGTAAAGATGTCAGAAACCTTTTAAAGTGGTTACAAATATCATAAACAACTTTGGGAACTAGTAAAATTATGCTAGTGAGCAGATTTTTCGAACTGAAACGTAATAAACCTAGGAGACATTTCACATTTTACAAAACATTTCGTACTTTCACAAAATTTTTTTTGGAAACTAGTTTCCAAAAAAAAAAAAAATTCGTAACACTACAAGCAATTATTATAAAATGAACCAGTTATTAGCTGCAAATATACAAAATTTGTTTGAAGGTTTACAGAAATGTTTGTAAATATACACAGAAATTTGTAAATGTACAATTTTTTTTGGAAACTTGTTTCCAAAAAAAAAAAAAAAAAAACTTTTTGTAAAAGTACAAACAATTTTTACTGTGTATTTAACAATTTGAAATATATATAGAATTAAAAAATATTTAACTACATTAAAACGTGCACATCTGCAGCTATGCTTAATGGTTATTGGCAGCGTGTCTTTATTCAGACACATTTCTCATTTGACTGACACCAATCAGAATAATATTACTGTGACTCCGTACGTCTGTAAATTGCCCAGGCAAGTGAGGATAAAATCAATCACACACATGTAGCAGAGCTGCAGATGTGCACATAACATATTGAAACCAAATGTTGCAAAAATATTTTCGCCGTAAAATGGTGACTCTAATGACGATTAGTTACCAAGAGAACCTAGAATATACCTACTATACATGCACGACAAACACAAATGAAGTTAATTTTTTCTTTTTAATTCATATTTAAAAAAAAAATTTTTTACTTTCAATTAATTTTTTACTTTTTAGTCCCAAATCTTTGGAACTAATTTATTTTCTTGATATTTGTTTCGAGCCTTTTCAAGGCGTCCTCTTCGTTGTGTTAATGTATCATTTTTCTTTTATCTTGTTCCTACGAGACTAGAAGAATGTTGACCAACTCTCTCATATATTCCTGAATATAAGGGCATTGGATTTTCACCTAACATACATAAGTATATCAAATTTCAGTTCAATCGGTTACCAGTAAGTGGTTGAAAAGAAATGATTTGCAAATTTTGAAACGAACGACTTACTTACGTAGGATCGTCGCAAGTTAAATAGAAGCCTGTAAATAGTTCAACTGCATGTTGTAACAGCCAATGAATTTTTTTTGCAAAGGTTAATTTTTTAAGCTCTAAATTAATGCGAATTTCTATAGACGGCATTTCACGATAAACTAGTTTTTTTTTCCTTCAAGGTTTTCTCAACAGGCACTTTCCACTAAAAAAAAAAAAACAGGATGTATCACATACCGTGCTAATACCTACATAATTTGAAGTAATAAATCATTTTCTTCACAGCAAAGAAAACCATTTATTTGATGTTGTTTAGATTGTCGCGAAGAAATTATTCTTAACAGAAAAGAAACACCTTAAAAATAAACAGAGTTTGCTATTCCTAAATTGTATCTTTAAAATGTTGTCTTTGAAAAATTGCTTTATTGTAAAGCTGACAAGTTTTCTAACCCAAGGCTTTTGTTAAAAAATACAGCAATCCAACAGTTAATATTTCTGTTGTACTAGTTTAATAGTAACATAATTTTTGTTACTGTATACATAGTACCTACAACAATTCCTTGCGGCAAAGCTTCATTCAGTGATTCATAATAACAATTTATTTCCTACAAAAATATTTGATCTCTGGAAATAAAAATTTTGAAAAGATATTTTCACAATAAACTGGGCAGGCACATTTAATTATAAAGCCTTCATTGCTACAAGAATTAAGACCAGACAAAAAATTGCGACAAACGCTACACATGCAAAAACATTGTTGGTTTATAAACTAGGTAAGTGTTGTCAACATAACAGCGTGATATTTTAAAACTACTTCTTACATTGTAATATTCCGACGTTGACTTGTCACATTTACGACCGGTCATAGCTATCGAAATATCAACAAAGCAGACACCAGCACACAAATAACTAAATCCCGGAGAAAAATATAACTCGGAAGCTAAACTAATACACATTGAAAACAATATCAACGAGATACAAAAATTTAAGTAACACAAAAAATTTGAACTCCTTGACCAAAACTAAAGATATCAGTATGAACAGGAAAATTTCGTGAATTCACTGACCTGCATGTTAGAATCAAATATCCTATGCATGCTCAAGCCCGGATTATTTGTCAGCTAGTGGAACAGCAGGTAATGAACGAATAGACGGGGCTTGAGTTAGCATAGTAGCCTGCAGATCATTGAATTAGCGACATTTTCCTGTCCGTAGATATCGGTAAAAATGTTAAATCGAAGTATTTCTGCACGGAAAGATATATATATATAAAATTAACAGCAGTTCTCAAGGAGAAGACATACACTAGTTCAGCATCTAGTGCATAGAGGAGTTGAAGGCATTAGGTGCGCAGTTAAGGCGCTCGCCTCGTGGCACACGTGTTTGTGTGAGTGAGGTATGATGCTAAGGGCGACGTCGTATGGGCCATACAACGGTGCGTCGCCTCTACGCTTAAGACATGCAGTCTTCGCGGAAAAACTTATTTCCTATGGGACTTTAAGGGGTGACCCTATTGTTTTATTTACGAAAACACTTTACTAAAGTCCAATGCACTATCCTTAAGTGGTTTCACATGTATTCGACTAGTATTTTCCGCTATAGCAGCCTGAAAACCCCGTTTTAACCCATTTTGACGTGCCCTAAAAGGGGATTTCTAATACGTGTGTTGTCTTGAAAGTACTTAAGGGCAGTCGTCTGAAGTGTGTGTTCTTTTCGTAGAGAAACGGTGTGAACACACGTGTATTAGTTTCGGTGTAAAACTTTTTCTTCAAACACGCTGCAGTGTGATTTTATGGCAACGAGGCGGGCCCCTTAAGAGTCGCCCTTATATCCCGCAGCCGAACCCTATCTTTGTATTCCAATAGCACGCGAGGTATATCTCTTACAGTATGCTATTATTGCATGTGTCAAAAACCAAAGGAATGAACTACAGATGCCATGATGTATTTCTTCCTTAGCTTACATAAGACTGAAGGTTAATGCCCTAAAAAGGCAATTCTTAGGCATTTTCACAAATATTTTTCTCTGAAATGACATACGATAGGACTAAAATAAAAAGTGGCGTGTACAGATAGTAGTTTTTACCTTTACGTGAAAGAAAGTATATTCCCGGGATTGTTATTTACGAACATAGGCGTACACGCGTAAAATTGATTTTACAAAAATACGTCTAATTAGATTCTATTCTTAAAGGGGAATGGTAGGTATTTGTCTATTATTTTTCAGTTTTAGAGCCATAAGGTTAATTTAAGTTGTATTATCAAAATTTTCTCTTTGGCAAGACACAGACCGTATGCTCAATAAACTGTCTGACGTCAATAATAACGGAATATTTCATTAATTTGTCATACAGACTCATTACAAGGGAATTATAGGTTAATTTCAAGGATGATTTCAAGTCCAATATAAGATGAACATACAACATAATTTTTGTCTCCAAAATTCATCACAAATATCTTCTATGCCTCAAAACCGCCACATTAACCAAAACTATTTTTCGATAAATAAAATTCCACATCTAGCTCTCCCCCTTAACATGCTTAATTAATTTTACCTCGTGGTTCTTACTGCTCTGTAACTACACTAGGCTCAGAGCGTATTGTCGAGAAGGAAGGGGAACGAGTTAGCCAACTCCCCCAACCCTCCAAGCATTTCCGAGCTTTAAATCGAGTCAGCGAGACACGAGAGACGCACGCACAATCCACTGCGTTAATTCGGTTATGAGTCCGACGGATGCTAATTGCGTTTCGTGAAGGGCACGACATGTGTCGCTGTTGCTCGGAGCGTGTGGGCGTCACAGTCATTAACCCAGGGGGGATGAGGGTATAACTGTGCACACCCTATGTGTGTGTGTGTTGCGAAAACTGAAGGGTGTTGGGGGGAAGGGGTGACTGGCCGTACGGAACATTAACAAGGGTGGCGACTGTACAACCGAGAACATAGGGTGACAGAGAGGGGTTGAATTGGAGGGGAGGGGGGTGTCCCTCGCACCGCCTGATTGGGGGACAATAGCGGCGACAAAGCAATCACTGACCAACAGAACTACAAGCGTCACACCCTCCCTTTGTCTCTTCAACCCCTCCAGGGGTTGTTTCGACGCCGCGTGGGGTAGAAAGGACGCCCGGGGTGGGAGAGGGATGTTAATTCCTACAGACGAGTCGGCGCTTTTGTGGCGGAAAGTCACTCTTAGAAGCTTGATGTATGGGGGTTAAGGGACATCTCTAGATAGGTTGCGTGTGTGAGGCAGGGGTAGTAAGGTTGCCGATGACCGACGTTTGTAGTCATAGCCGTCTTTAGTAGAAGGCCATGGCAACCCTGGCAGAAAGGGTCATTTTAACACTTCTTTTGTCTCACCAACGGTTGTGGCTTCCCCTGATTCGCCGATATGTTGGGCACAATAACGAATCAGGCAAAGCCATTGCCTGTGGAGCGCTATCAGAAGTGTTAAAATAACCCTTCCTGGCAGGGTTGCCAGATCTAAGGCCGCGACCTTCTACTAAAGACGACTATGATCGCCTCTCCGTGCAAGCTACTCAGCTGGCGTGCAGTGCTTTACTATTATCCGTTTTCCTACGGGACTTTAAGTGGTGACCACATTATTGTATATTTATGGCAGCATAGTTCAAAGCCTAACGCTTGTTTCTATAGACTAGTTGTGTTCTTCAAATCCGAATTTTAATATTTCATATACGGCAGTCTGGAAAATAAATTTTTGGCCATTTCGAGGGTTCAGAAAAATGCGAATTTTTAAAAATATAGGGACATAGTTTGAAGTGTGTGTTCTTTTCGTAGACATACAGATATTACTAGAGCCATGAACTTTTAGCGAAAAAAATTTTGCCCCAGTTGGTTGCAGTGTCTCACGAACACACGTGCAGATCTGCTTCAGCGGCGTCATTTCAGGTTTTTATTGGGGGGAGGGAGGGGGGCAAAAATTTTTTTGGCGACAGTGACCTTGTTGCATATTTTTTTATTAATTAAGCATGTATAAATTATAAACTTTAATAATAAAACTTTAGTTCTATATGCTGAAGGGTAGCATTATTTACTTAACAAAATATAAAATTCTAAATCTAGGGGGTGAAGGCAATTGCCCCTCTGACCCCCTGAAACTGGAAATAAAAATTTAAGAAATTCAATATATATATATTTTTTAACAAAAATAATTTTTATTCTTTATTTTCATGAGCATGTAATTGTAGCTATCAATGTCTTTATCCACTGTGATTTTTTTTTTTATTTTACTATATCAGTTGGTTTTAGTGTAGTCGTTAAAACGGAAACATGCAAAATATGACTTTAACAAGCAATAACGCGAAAACTATGAGAGATAAAATAATTTCATAAGAGCCAAATTTAGTCACATTTTGTGTCTAAAATAAGAAATAAATATCTGGTACAAATACAAAATAAAATAATGTTGATGAAAATTGCGGTAGACCACTGTTACTCCGAAAATATAACCTGAGAATGTAAATTTTGAAATGAGAGACGTGGGTTGGCCTTCACTTTATGTTATCCAAAATTAAATTTTAGGGGTCACCGCCTTAAGTTCAATAGGTAAAAGAATACAACGAAAACCTTGCATGCTAGTATGGTGCGCTGTAAATAAAGGCGATATTCTTTCTGTCGAGCGAGGTATTATGGCTCTTTCCACTCCGCTGTTCCTACGCGCCAAACACAGAAGTTTGAAATCCGTAAAGCCTCTTTTCAATGTGTAAGTTTCCATAAAATCGTGTTTTTAATTAAATTTCTCTGTTACATAAATACTGTATTAATTTATCAAAACTGAAGCTAAGTAGGTAATAGAGAATGTATTAGGAATTAATTTATTTGGGGATGTTGTGGACGAGGAGTCAATCTCTCACATCCCAGCTAGGCAATCGGGATTCGATTCCGGATATTTCGCATCTGGGAAACGTGTGGAAGTCTCCGTTGGTCGGCGGGTTTTCTCGGGAAACTCCTCCCATTTCCCCATGTCTTTATCATTCCGTCGCTTCTGCACAATCATCTCACCCACACCTCATCCATTCTTCGGGCCGGACGGGCGACAGGTATGTCCCGCAAGTCAAGCAGCTGGCTTAAGGGGTATGGAAAGGTGCGATGTCGAGCGGGTGACTGGAACACTCAATCGTCAATAAAATCTGAACTACTCATCAAATTTCGATGAGATTTTTTGCCGAGTAGATATTTTATCAGCTGACGTTTATATATATGTAACATTATGAGGTAGTATGCTTTACTTTCGAGTAAAAAATTAAAATACGGTTTTTAGAAAAATAAGGGCTTGAAACCACAAAATCTACAAAAATGGGAAACTGTAATTTTTATAATTTTTAATACGATAAAGTCTGGACCTCTATAACAACAGAATTTCAAAAATATTCGCGTTTTCATATTAAAATAATTTTAACATTCGTAAACCTATCGCGCAGAGATTTTCGGATAGTAAAATTATTATCAAATTAAAACGCGAGTATATTTGAAATTCGGTTATTATAGAGGTCCAGACATTATCGTATTAAAAATTATAAAAATTACAGTTTCCCATTTTTGTAGATTTTGTGGTTTCAAGCACTTATTTTTCTAAAAACAGTTTTTAATTTTTTACTCGAAAGTAAAGCATACTACCTCATAATGTTATATATATATAAACGTCAGCTGATAAAATATCTACTCGGCAAAAAATCTCATCGAAATTTGATGAGTAGTTCAGATTTTATTGCCGATTGAGTGTTCCAGTCACCCGCTCGACATCCTACCTTTCCATACCCCTTAACCTTCACCTCGGCCTTCTCTCAACCCTGCCAGAAGGCAGGAACACGTATGTATTGGATTTCATTTTCTTGCAGGATGTAGGCATATGTTGAAATCCTACCATTTAGAAACCCATGGATTTCTGGCAACAAACCTAACCCCAGGACATTTCTTATTATGACTCCTCAAGTCATATTGCTACCTTAGACATCCGTGTTCCTAAAAGTAAGTGTATGTCAGAAAAAAATTGTGATATATAGTAATAATAATTATTAGTATTTTTTTTATTAGGGCATGGTAGTTTTCGCGAAAAGATTTTTGCAGCACTTTGTTTCAGTACCTTAAGTGCGCACCTGCATCTCTGCTATGTGGTCAGTGATTGGCTGCCTTAACATACAACGTCTGCAGGTTAAACTCGCAAATCACAGACTTCTTGTGTCACAGTTATCCATGTACTGATTGGCACAGTCAAATGAATAATAACTGCACAAAAATACTCTGCCAATAATCATGAAGTTGAGCTATAGGTGTACACGTAAGACACTGAAATAAAGTGGGGCAAAAAACCTTTTCGCGAAAACTACCGGGTCACATATATATATATATATATATATATATATATATATATATATATATATATAAATAAATATATATATGTATATATTGTTGCGTGTTGGCCGGGCAGCAGGCACATTACATCATGCTGCGTGGTCAGCCCTGTGAGTCAACCAGTGATGTCATGGGTTTTCGCAACTATGTCGCAACTCCCGAGAGACGTCATTGTGATTCCCCGATGACGCCAGTGCGAATATGTGACTATCAACAGTCACGAGTGAGGTGGTGTCTATTTGTAGACCTCAGGTCACCATGTTTCATCAGCCATTGACGTTACTGTAAGGACCGTATAAAAGCCTCGGAACTGCGCAACAGGAGACAGTCTTGTGGAATCTTGCGGAGTCTCGTGGCGTCTTGTGATGGTCTTGTAGTGAGTAGTGAAGATGAAGTGAGACCGAGAGTGGTGTGAGGCAGTGCCCTTAGGGGCGGTGTTGCCACTGGGGTGGCGATGGACGTCGTGAGAAGTGACGGGCCGAGAGGCGACGGTTGCGGCGGCGCAGATATGAGGACACAGTGCCTTGAGGGTGGTATCACGACGGCGTCGAGACTGATGTAACATCGGCGGAACTGACAAGATGTGGCATCACAAGGAAGGCAACATGGCGGCAATGGTCGGTGTCGACGCTGAGTAGCATCAGCGCCCTGCAGAAGGGACAGACAACACTCAGGTGTTGTGTTGGCGCGACTGAGCTGATGAGGTGTGGCGTCTCGAGGATGGCAACACGGCAGCGATGGTTGGTGTCGAGGCTGTGTGACGCCAGTGGTCTGCAGGAAGGACGAACAACACTTGTGGTGTTGTGTTGGAGTGCTGCAGAGGTGGTGAGCTGTAGAGAACGACACTGATGGTGTTGTGTCGAGGAGGGCAGTAACTGGCTACTTGAGGAGACTGTCTACCTGGTGATTCAAGAGAAGGAGTGCTTCGAGAGTTCGCTTTTGGTCCTGCTCGGAGGAGGTGCTAAGCTTGTGCAGAGAGGCTGGTGAGGACATCTTGGTGATGTTAGGAAGACGTCTTGGTGACGTCGGAGTCTACTGCGAGGCTACAGGCCCATACCTTCGGAGCAGTACTGGGTGAGACAAGAGGGCTTCTGCTGCGGTTCGGCAGGTGAAGGAGGTGCGCGACGGTAGTCGAACCGAAGACCTCAAGAGTGATGGCCATTGTTGCACTCTGGGTGCTGCACTGTACATGGTGAGCCATTCTCCTTTAGAACTGTTAAGGTCGTACATTGTAACTGTTTGAGAGACGGTTGACTGGATACATAACCGAAATTTCATTGCGATTTGTAGTCTTTAATTGATTAATTATAAATATTCTTGTGTGAGCTATTAAATCCAGTCCTTAATTTAACTTTTTATTTATAATTATAAGACTTCTATCCCAAAAGAACTCGTGGGAATTGCCCACACATAAAGCTTTTGTCTTAAACTTGTAACAATATGGTCGAGCAACCGACCCAACCTTCACCCCGGCCTTCTCTCACACACAATGTGACCCAACCGGAAGGAGTGAGCACCAAGTGGATTTTCAGTACTTCATGTCACTGCTGGCTCTGAACTACAAAATGAAGTCATACAAATTAGTTATAAATTAGCGAACATAACATCACTACATCTAGGAAACTACACCCTCAAGGACATTCAAGTGGGGAAAAATCATAATTTTGTATTTATATAAAATGGGGTTAGCTTCGTAGACATTACTGAAATTACATTTTCCTCGTACGAAAAAAAAATTGGTTCAGCATGTTTTCTCATAATGGTAGTTCTAAGACAAAATTTGCATAATTTTATATCATATAAAACTTGAAAATCAGTAAACATAATGAAATGAAAAAAAAAAAAACTAATTACGTAAAAGCTACATGTCACTGTTTACGGTTTGAAGTGTGTAAAAACCGATCTTAAAATATTATGTATCAAAAAAAGCTCATTTTAACATAAAAATTAGTACATTTTAGAAATTTTTTAAAATACAAATTATTTTTGTAATGGGGTTTTACATACTTCAAACAGTAGCTCTGGACATGTAGTTATAATGTGAATTATTTCATTTCATTATGTTAATTGGTTTTCAAGTTTTGTATGAAGTAAAAATGCGCACATTTTGAATTTGAAATGCCATTATTGGAAAACTGGCTACGCTTATTTTTTTTTGTTAGAGTACTCGCAAGTAACATCTACTAGTCTAACACTAATTCGTACAAACATAAAATGTAATTATTTCCCACTTGAACACCGTTAAGATATCTGCCTGCCAACATTGAAAACGTTAGCTCTTGTAGAAACCCCAAAACTGTAATCAATTCTCAATACAGGTTGTTGCTACATTAAATGTCAATTTGTAAAATGTCTAGTGACCTGCAGTTTATGGCACGCGAGCTGTTTCATTTCACTTCAGAATGCTACATCGGTAGGGATAGAAAAAAATCGTGAGTTGAATGACCTGCATGCTATAATCCAATGTCCTATGCATACTCAAGCCACGTCTATTAGTTCACTGCATGCTGTCTGAATGAGTAGCAGGTAAGAGATAGGGACCCCTATTTTTCACGAAAATAATATTGCCCCCCTTTGTTTCGGTGCCTTACGTGCACATCTGCAGTTCTGCTTCGTGGTTAATGATTGGATATTTCAACTTCCACGAGCCTTGGAATTCTATCGGCAAATTACAGACGTGTGTTGTTGCAGCCACGTTATTGTAATTGGCTCAGTCAAATGAGATGCGGCTTCTTCACAAAAACACGCTGCCAATGACCATGAAGCCGGATTGCAGTTATGTATGTAAGGCACTGAAACAACGTGGGGCTAAATTCTTTTCGCGAAAAACGAGGTCCCTACCAATCACTGACCACGAAGCAGAACTGCAGATGTGCACATAACGCACCGAAACAAAGTGAGACAAAATTCTTTTCGTGAAAAACATGGGTTTCTAGTAATGGACAAATGGTAGGGCTTCGGTATACACAGGACTATGGATTCTAGCTTGTTGATCGTTGAACTTGCGAAAAATTCCTAGCCCTATAGGTACATCGGACAATGCCCGCCGTCCAATTAAATTCTACTCCTCTGGTTGTGTAGTTGTCTGCATTAGCTGCATTGGCATTCCACACTATAATGATCCACTCCGTACGCTACCGTATGTAGCCTAATGTATTGTGAACTTTAGTGCAGAAACTGAGTGTTTTCGGACCTATGTTCATACAATAAAATTGTGTTCCCCTAGACGCGAGGATTACTACAGAAAATGTGTAGACGTGTAGTGTTGCAATAATTTGTAGAACTGTTTTATTGGTACCGCTTTCAAACAAAAACCGCTTTTTACGTGAAGTTTCTTGACGAATACTCTAATTTTATAAGTATTATTAATTTTATGTTTCGCAAGAAAATTATTGTTCTATTGCGTTAGTTTTTAAGAAGTTTTAAGTTTCAAAGGGTTATCTACGAAGTTGTTCCACTGAGAGTGAATTTATTTAACCACTGATTTCCCTTTTAATCTTAGTGTTTTCAACGTTAATAGCCAGAACTCTTAAAATATTACCGGAATAAATAAAATTGTAATTTTGTTTTGTAGTATAGGCCTACTTGAATAAACTTATCTTCGTTACGTTTCCGAGTAGTTATTTAGAGTAGTGAAACACACAGTGTAAATTAAATGTCCATTACTTTAAAAATTATTGGAAAAAAATTATTCTTCGTGCTTTGACAGAGCATGCAATATAAATTAACGCTGAAATGCAACAATAACTTTATACAGGTATCGGTAGTAAAAAAAAAAAAAAAAAAAAAAAAAAAAACAGTTTATGTTATGCCAACTAGCCAATTCAAGAGAAAAAATTTCTTTTTCAAAATGACGCATTAGTTTTAGCGCAATCTTTAAATTCACAACATGTTGGGTGTTTGATATTGTGCTTCTGCCTAAAGTGTCGGTCAACATTTTTTGTTAAGTTGATAAAACAGTTTTCTAGGATTATCCCTTTTTATTTTCGCACATCATATTTAAAAAAAAAGAACACGCAGATTACAATAACCTTATTTAGCATTTGTTTATGTAACATGCTCTCTTTTAAATTAAAGTCAACACAAAACGAATGACATTGTGAACTACACGATAATACGCACGGAGGGAAAAAGTTACGTTGAACAAGAGGCAAATGGCGTATACATGTTAGCAACATGTACACAACGTGCTGACGTGAATGGAAATATTTAGGAATTTAATTTGAATTTTTTTACTGCAGGCCAAATGCATACTTCGTGTTTGTTCTTTTATTATCCCACTGCACGCGTGTGTTTTGATGTACGCACAAACGTTAATGTTTGCTGAAAACGATGTAATATATATTTTATTTATCCCACGCGTAAATTTTAAACAATGTTTTACTGAGTAAAAATTCTCGCCTTTGTGGCAGCCTGTAATTCTGTTTTTCATCCCAGGCGTTGTGACATAGAGCATAAAGCATATCGCCTTTGTGAATATAAAAAAATAATAGCACAACACATCAAAGACAACGGATACGCATTTTTCTGACAAAGCAGGACATGATATAAGAGATCTGGGGAAATACATTGTTCATAACTGGGCACGGCATTCACAAACCACAAAGGATAGAAACAAAAAAAAAAAAAAAAACCTTGATTAAGCTCTACGGCATGTCGTGAGAGAATAAGTTCCGTTCGTCATCAAATGTGGTCCGCTTCATTTAACTCGCAGAGTATTTACAATTACATCAAACAGTAAGTTATAATTAAAGTTAATTCTACTACAGGTTAGAAATATGCATTTTAAAAAAGTTTGTCAAGAGACAATTTCTGCCGTTTGTTGAGCGGGTATGTGAAAGAGGTGGAAACTTTGCCAATCACAGAGCTTTCATAAATGAGGTTGATAAATTAAAGGCAAAATTTGGTTTGTTTTTCACTTCAAGATTAAATTTATGGCTTCTCTCTTTTTAAGTCTAGTTAAATTTAATTTTAATGCGGTTTCGTACTTCATTTTACCCGTTAGTGATAGCAGAAGAACTAGCGGCAAAATTTTTCCCTGTGCCAAACTCGTCCCTGATAAAACACATTTTCTTTCAAACTTGTAGTAGAATCAACCTTAGTTATAAAACACAGCTAACTAGTTGAATAAAACCCATTCAGTACAAATAAGATATTGACCGATTTTCCTCTTTGAATGTTGCCTCTAGAGATTAAGTTTTTTATGTCCATAAGCATACGCTCGCAACGCCGAACGTCCACAAATTGATCCATTTTATAAGATAATTATTGGATGCGTACGAAGGAGGTTGTGTTTTTGTAGAAATTACTGTACAAGAGCAATTATTTTTGTGCGTACACTCTAAAATAGTTTGTAAATTTGTCACACGTGCGTATAGGAGCACTAAGAAAGTATGTATGGTAAAGGTCATTCGGGATAAAGTAAGCACTAAAAATTTAACCTTTGAAAAATATCACTAGCCGTTACTGCATACATTGCAATATTAACTCTAGTTGCTTTACAGCTTCTATGGTTGGCAGCGAAATAACGCAATATAGTTCCGTGTGCTTTATTAATTAAAGACAACATTGTTGAAATAAAAGTAGCCAAAAATCGACGTTATTGTATTTTATATACTTAATAAAACTTTTTTCAACAAACTATATGGATTTATACTGACTGTACAACTTATCTTAGACGCGCAAACATCAAGTGACGTGTCCAGATAGGCAAGACTTTTCCCACCCTTAGCCGTTACGCGCGGAAAGATACTAAATAGCTGAAAATAGAACTTGAGCAGGGCTTTTTTTAGTGTTCATTTTATCCCGAACCGCCTATAGAATTGATCCCAGACATTCATGGTAGCACCAATAAACTCGTTTATAAAACGGTCACTGACGTTACCATCTTGAATTGTTACAACTGTAAAAGTTTGCATAGTTACAAGGCGGAAGTATGGAGACTGTCCCATATTGCGTTTAGGTTAAGTACTTCCTAAACATTTTAGGAAGTTTTTACAGTGTACTGCGTTACTATAAAATAAGTATAGATACTGGTAAAGAGGAGTTCTTCCAATCACTGAAAAGTGTTTTAATATTTTTCGCTTCCATCGCCTGATATCGTAGAAATTTTTAACCACTTAAATGTTATCCTGTCAAATTGATTTATTCAGTGTCTATGCAGATAACCCTTTCCCCTCAGTAATAAACTAATACGGGAGGTAAACGTGGCCTCAACGCCTAATAAGCGAATACCAGCAAAGCCGCGAAGTACGTGCACTTGTAATGTACGTTTCATGTCTGGGAGTACGAGTGCAGCCATTGAATTTTGGTGAAAAGTATTTTCCACAAAGTTGTTTCAGAGCTCGTCTGCAGATTTGCTTAGAGGCATGCAAAATTCGCGTTATCATTTAATAGTAGACAAAACTTCACTTTCCTACACATAACAGAGCATAATCTGCGATTCAATTGGCCACAAACTTTTATGTGATGTCATTTACGTGTGTTACGTTTTTTTTTTTTTTTTTTTTCTTCAGAGATTGGTCTCTCTACCGTGTAAGGATTTTCCGCGGTAAGTCACGACAATATGGGTCAGCGGGAGACGTCAAACGAGCTATAGTCTCTTGTAGTCTAGTCAGCTGTCAGAAAATAACGCGAATTTTGCATATGTCTAGTTCTGCTTCATAGTTTTTGGCAGTTTGTCTTTGTGAAGAGGCGTCGCTCATTTTACGATGCCAGTGAGAATAAGGCTACATGGGTAGAGACATGAACTTTTCGCGAAAAGAATTTTGCCTCAATTTGTTTCCGTGCCTTATGTGCATAGCTACAGTTCTGCTTCGTGGTCAGTGATTGGATGTTTTAACTCTCACGAGCCTTCGGATTCTACCGACAAATCACAGACGCGTGTTGTTGCAGGAACGTTATTGTAATTGGTTCAGTCAAACTGTATACGGTTCTTCACAAAGACACGCTGCCAATAACCATGAAGCAGAACTGCAGATGTGCACTTAAGGCACTGAAACAAACTGGCGGAAATTTTTTTTCTCAACAATCAGGGGTCCCTTCTAATAAGGAAGTGAACGTGGCCACTTTTGCCGCCATGTTTGTCCAATACCAGCAAAGTCGCGAAGCACGTGTACAGGCATATGAGGCACCTAACTTGGTTGTACAGATTGAATCACTAGTGAGTAGAGACACCCCCCCCCCCCCATGTATTCACAAAAAGAATTTTGCCCCAGTTTGTTTCACTGTATTACGTGTACATATGCAATTCTGCTTCATAGCTATTGGCAGCGTGTCTATTTTGACTGAGCCAATTACAATATCATTCCAGGAATACCCCACGTCTGTGATTTGCCGGTAGAATCCCAAGACCAGTGAGAATTAAAACATCTAATCAATGACCACGAAGCAGAACTACAGATGTGCACGTAAGACACGGAAGTAAATTGAGGAAAAATTATTTTCGCGAAAAAACAGGGGTCCCTACGTACGTGCCGTCAGGTGCACTCACGCTGATGTTTTTTATTTTTTTTTTGCGTGTATTGACATTCTGTTTTCTGCTCTGTTCAGATAGCGTCTGCCCAAAGAAAACATGTCGTCGGCTTCATAATCTGACGTCCCGTTTAGTGCCGAAACGCCTTTTTATTAGTCTTTGCGAGTTAAATCATGTAGAAGATTTAATTTTATTTCGGTAACCGATAAGGTGGCCTGCCGTTAGTACGTTGCGACGTGTTATTGTACTGTATTGTTACATTTTTTTAAAGCAGTGGTTAAGGAGTGTAAATGCACGTAACGGACGTAAGTAGAGACTCGGAAATATCACAGGTTAAACGACCAGCAGACTGGGCTCCACAGCCCTGTATACACTATGTCTTCAGATACTTGTTCATTGGCTGTTGCTCCAGTGAGTGGCCAGTTGTACATATGACAATGGTATGGCGGGAGTCAGTGAGTGTTTTGATGCAGGTCTTCTATCGATTAACAATTCTCAAGAGTGAGTGTCAGTAACAGCGACCCAATCGGAAAAGTAACAATTGCGTACAGAAATTTGAAACCTAACGTCTTCACAGATGAATTCACGAAATTTCCGGGTTTCTAGTCATAAGTAATACACACGGTATAAATTCAAGAGGTAGTCCTGTCAGGACAACATTTCAGCTTGGAGCGTTAAAAAAGTAACCAAATTATGGTTTTCATGCGTCATAGATGTGACGGGAGCAGATTCTCAATAAACTACAACTACGATTCAGGAGCAAGGTAAGCTGCTGGTAGCAAATGAAACTCGTCAATTGGTGGAGTATATATAAAATCACAATGCAGAAAAACTGAATGAACTGTGTTTAAAATTCCGAAGAATGAAGCACGAAACCGATATTTATATGTAACATAATAATCTGCTGCAGTCGTCGCAATTAGTAAACTATTTAACATATGTATTGTGGGGCATTATGTACGAGGGACAGCCGTGGTCGAGAGACTAGACCCTACACCCTACATCCAGGGGATTCGGTTTCGATCCCTGATGGGTCCGGATTTTGCGCATGTGGAATACGGGGAGGACGTCGCCTTTGGCCCGCGGGTTTTCTCGGGGATCTCCAGTTTAGTCTGTCTCATTCCATCGGTGCTCCACACTCACCTCACCTTATACCTAATACATTCAACGCACCAGACGGGCGACAGGCATGTCTCACTAGTCGAAAAGCCGGCCCAGCCTTCACCACGGCTTTCTCTCACATACAATGTGACCCTGCCAGTATGTGGGAACACTTAGTGGATTTCATTTACATTAAAGATGAAAGCATATGTTGCATTTCTGCCTTCTCGAAACCCTTGTATTGCTCGCAGGTGTTTGCAAAACGTCCTGATGAACGACCAAACCTAACCCCAGTACATTTCTTAAGTCCTCGCTCTTTAGTTTTGCAGCGATTTTCGAAAATATGTTTCTTAACCCAAATTAATACATCTATCGAAAAATCATTCTTGTAGTTTTAAAACTTATATATCATCGCTTGTATATGTAATTTTCTGTTGCAATACACCAAACGGATTTTTAGAATTTTGCCCCTGAATTATTACATATTTTGTTGTCAAAATAAGCCAAAATTAAGCAAACTAATTTTTTTCTAGCAAACGTTACATCATTAAAAAAAACTCTCTGGCAAACTTGTGTATCGTATGACTGTGCACAGTCTCAAATTTTTTCAAAGCCTTTGGTTAAAAAATATTTCAGTTGTTTGCAACTGTTTGAAATAAATGAAGGATCGTGGCCTAAATATAAACCCTCATGTTACACTCCTATCTCAGACGTCCGACTTCCCAGAAGCAAGTGTACATAAGAAAAAAATGTGGGATGTTCGGAAAGCCTGTACGAAAAAAAAATGGCATCTACAAAATATTGTCTTAATTTACACTGACAAATATTATTGTGAACACAAGAAAAAACATTATGTTGTCATTACCACAAAATAATTTGGCAGAGAACATACATTAATTATTTTTTTACTTCAGTCTAGTCACGTGACTGAACAGACCTAGCTAATCCCAGCAGGTAACTTAATATAACCGACCCTAGGACCAACTCCTACCCTTAGGCCTAATGTTACTTAGTAGTACAGCCGTAAGTTTGTCGCGAAATTATTTATGCACCTTTTTGTTTCAATACATTACGTGCACATCATCAGCTATGTTTCATGGTTATTGGCAGCGTGTCTTTGTTCAGACACGTCCCTCATTTGACTGCCCCAATTAGAGTAAGGTTATTGTGACAATATACGTAGTGAGTGATTTTTGGTGAAGAGAATTATGCAACATTTTGTTTTAAAGTCTCATGTGCACATCTGCAGTTCTGCTTCATGATCAGTGATTGGTTGTTTTTAATTCTCAACGTGATGGGTATCTACTCGCAAGTCACAGACGTGTGGTGTCGGAGTAACCTTATTCTCATTGGCACAATCAAGTAAGCGACGCCTCTGCACAAATACACTCTGCCAATAGCAACGAAGCAGAGCTGCCGATGTGAACGTGATGCACTGACGCGAAACGTTGCATAATTCTTGTCACCAAAAATCTCTGTCTCTAAATATACGTTTGTGATTTCCCAGTATAAGAGAAGCGAGAGTCAAAACTACCAATCACGGGCCATAAAACGGATCTTCAGATGTGCACGTAAGAAACTGGAATCAAATGGTGCAAAACTCTTTCCCCACTAATTTCGTCACTATACTTAATTTGTAAGAATCATACAAGTTTTCTACACCAATGTATAAGAACGTTAAGAAAGAAGGCTTGGTAAAATTGTTTCCATACAGCAACAAAAGTGTTTTTATACATAATTTGGAAACAGTCAAACGTTTCGTACAGTACCAATGGTCAACTGCTGTTGCATTTACAAGCTGAAGTATGGTAGGTGTATCAAACTGAGTGTAGATTAAAAACATTCCATACTGTTTAGGACAATTTTTACATTTTTCAATGTATTCAGAACATGTTGGTCAGTCTGATCCCGTTTTTTTTTTTTGGGCATTCGCCACTGCGAACAAATGTTTGTCATGTTGCTGACCCCCCCTCCCCTTGGCCTCACGGTAACAGAAAAAGGTTTAGCTGTAGTCGAGAAACATACAACATACAGACAGTTCGGGAAAGGATCGTAGTCGTACTGCGAAAGACAACACGAAAACCAATAAATATGAAACTTAACAACGCAAATTAGTTCCAAAACGGAATATGATAGTCTCTCTCCATAGAATATATTCCGTTCCTGAATTAATTTGTTATTTTGTTTCGTTTTGTGTCATCTTTCGTGATACGACCACATTCCTTTACGAAATTGTCTGGATGTCATACGTTTTTTGACAACAATTAATATTGGCTCTTCTTTTTAATTTTTGTTAAAACTCTAATGTCGTTCCGTAACACGGCAAAATTCTCTCGCAATGGCTAGAGCCCACGATTTTTCGCGAAAGGAATTCTGCACCAGTTTGTTTCAATGCTTTATGTGCACATATGAAGATTTGTTTCATGGTTATTTGCAGAATGTATTATTGCACAGACGTGGCTCATTTGACTGTGCCAATAGGAACAAGGTTACTGCGACACCACACGTCTGTGATTTGCGGGGAGAACCCTAGACACTGAGGGTTAAAAATAGCCAATCACTGACCATGAAGCAGGGCTGCATATGTGCACATAAGTAGAGACATGCAAAATTCGTGTTATTTTCTGACAGCTGACTAGACTCCAAGTGACTGTAGGCTCGTTCGACGTCTCCCGCTGGCCGATATTGTCGTGACTGGCCGCGGAGAACGCTTACACGATAGAGAGACGTAACGTACGCAAATGACAACACATAAAAGTTCGTGGCCAATTGAATAGCAGATTATGCTCTGTTATGTATAGGTAAGCAAGGTTTAGTCTGCTACCAAATGATAACGCGAATTTTGCATGTCCCTGCACATAAGGCATTAAAACAAATTGTTGCAGAATTTTTTTTTGCGAAAAATCGTCGGCTCTAGCAATGGCGCATGTCAGGTTATTCCCAAAGGGACTACGAACTCTACCGAGGTCAATGCCGAGGATTCACGAATGTGACGTCTTTAAGAATTACCTAGGTCACGTTACAGAGAGGGGAGGAAGCAGAATTCCCCTACCTTCCCCTATTCGGTCTAGGTAAGGGTCTATATACAATTGATTACTATAACATTTGAATTTACGTTTCCGTTACTATAAGCATTTTGTCAATACACAATATAAACGTAAAGTTAAAGTAACGACAGTTGAAAAACTATTTGAGAATCAGTTTTTTTGAAACGATATTATTGCGATATAAATCATTTTAATATATGAAGTCAATTCTGCTTGACTTTACGATTGGCGGCGCCATTGTGGACGACCCCATAAGAAGCCATGCATTGAAAGCTGTAGTAAAGTCAGGTGTTAAAGTCGAATGCTATAGTTTGGAATTGTGTAGAGGTCTTAAAGTTAATTCGTGAATCCTCGTTACAAACCTCGGCAAAGTTCGTAGCCCCTAACCGACACCAGCGCAACTGGCGGAAGAATTTTTCCTTTGCCAAACTCGTCCATTAGAAATACGTTTATCTACCCTAGCGCATGTACAAAATCAGATCAGTTTATAATGGCAACTAACTACAGGAAATGATCAATGACCACAAGCTGGACCAAGCAGAATGGGGTGAGAGGAGTTGAGAACTGACCTTTATGATGGCGGCAGGCGGTGAAGCAGGTCTTGGTCCTCGACGGTGCTTCCAGAGGCTCGCAGAGGTACTGCAGCACTGTGCGACCGTCTCCGTCAGCACAGCGAACCTGTCTCTGACGACGTCCCTCCCCACAGCCTCCCTGTGCGTAGCAGCTACCCCAGTTACCTGCAACACTCTCAACCCTCTCACATCATATGCCAGTTACTAGGGTCCTCGGTTTACGCACTCGACTTCTACCAAGGCTCACAGAAATAATTTTTACACTAGGCAAACATAACCTCATGTATGGAACTGAAAAAAAAGGGGGGCATAGGCGTAATTCTGGGGGTTGCAAGGGGTGGCTGTTGCCACCCCAAAATTTTGTTCTTAGAGAACATACAATTCTCTTTCTTAGCTTAGGAATACAATTTTACTTGTGCATTTTCCATAACACAGTTTTTAATTTAGCTAATGATTAGGGACCCTTGTTTTTCGCGAAAAGAATTTTGCCTCACTTTGTGTCCTTGCCTTACGTTCACATCTGCAGTTCTGCTTCGTGGTCAGCGATTGGATATTTAACTGTTACGAGCCTTGAGATTCTACCGGCAAATCACAGACGTGTGGTGTTGCAGGAAAGTTTTTGTAATTGGCTCAGTCAAATGAGATACGGCTCTCCACACATACACGCTGCCAATAACCATGACGCAGAATTGCAGATGTGCACGTAAGGCACTGAAACAAAGTGGGGCAAAATTCTTTTCGCGAAAAAACAGGGTCCCTACTAATGATATAAAATAATCAATACAAAAGTGTATTCATAACTTTAATGGAAGCTGATCGATTACTATCCTTCCCCTTTTTTTTTTCAAAATTTTTATACCTGGTAATCCTTACTACCCCAATCAAAATGCTCAAATTCCGCTCATGGTGAGAGGGGGCGGAAGGCTTAATTAAGGGCACGAGTAGGGGGAGCATGTATGTTTTGACGCAACAGGGAGCAAAACCGGCCTAACCTGCATATGGTTAACATGCCAGCCCCCTCCCCTTGGTGGTGCAAGGCCTCTGATTGGCCAAGACGTTGTCTAGGGGGGCGTGTCCTGAGCTGTGATTGGTTGTAGGGGTCTTTTGGTACGAATAGTACCTAAGTGCCATGAGGTCTG
>PNEQ01004858.1:157193-205225 GCA_003012365.1 Medauroidea extradentata
CAGACCTCATGGCACTTAGGTACTATTCGTACCAAAAGACCCCTACAACCAATCACAGCTCAGGACACGCCCCCCTAGACAACGTCTTGGCCAATCAGAGGCCTTGCACCACCAAGGGGAGGGGGCTGGCATGTTAACCATATGCAGGTTAGGCCGGTTTTGCTCCCTGTTGCGTCAAAACATACATGCTCCCCCTACTGGCACGATCTACCGCAATTTTCTTATCCATTTTTATTTTTTATTTGTACCAGATATTTTTTTTTCCTTATTTTAGACACAAAATGTGACTAAATTTCGCTCTTATGAAATTTTTTCATCTCTCATAGTTTTCGCGTAATGGCTTGTTAAAGTCATATTTTTCATGTTTCCGTTTTAAGGACAACACTAAAACGAACAGATATTCAAATCTAAATAAAAAATAACAGTGGATAAAGACGTTTCAGGCTACATTGCCATTCTCATAAAAATAAAGAATAAAAATTATTTGTATTAAAAGAAATTCTGAAACTGCAATTAAAGTGTAAAAAATTCAATATTTCTTTGAAAATGCTAGTAATTTTAATCTTTATTTTTATGACCACGACATTGTAGCCTGCAATGTCTTTATCCACTGTGATTGTTTTGAGTTTGGTATATCAGTTGGTTTTAGTGTAGTCCTTAAAACGGCAACATGCAAAATATGACTCTAACAAGCCATTACGCGAAAACTATGAGAGATAAGAAAATTTCATAAGAGCAAAATTTAGTAACATTTTGCGTTTGAAATAAGGGAAAAAATATCTGGTACAAATAAAAAATTTAAAAAATGGTGATGAAAATTGTTGTAGACCGCGCCCTTAACGAGTTTGTAAACTGCTTGACAAAAGTAATAATGGAATCTTTCCTTAATTTGTCTTGCGATGATTCTGCATGACAAAGCAGTTTACCAAGAATATATCCTATGCGCTGTCGAAGAGAAAATTCTGACAATACAATTTGAATAAATGTTATGGGTCAAAAACAGAAAACTCAGTAAAATTGTTTAACGCTCCCCCTTGACTAAGTGTTGTAGCAGGCCTGTTTGTCGTACAGCAGACGAAGGAATGTCTGCTATGACAAGAATTTCCAGTTTCGTATACCGCCATTCGCTTCGCGCCATTGTGAATTCAGCATTAGGTGACCCGACGCCGCGTCGGCGTGGCCCCCGGGTCACGAACATAATAAGTGTGGGAACCACGTCGCGGAGTGCTGTATACAGTCCCTTGAGAGGCGCCGTCACCAATACCCCGCGCCACTGACTCGAAAAATTCAGTCCCTAGCTGACAATAAAGGGGACAACCCCGTGCAAAGAACTACTGCGATGGTCCTCGTTGAATCCTATCACACACCTCCGCTGATACACTCTATTTTTTGTCATTTTACAAGAAAAAAACTCTAAAACTCAGCTGCCAAATTTATTTTTAACTACAAAAGTGGTTATCGTAAAAAGTGCAAACAATATTCATGATGTAAAATTGCGTGTCAATATTATAGGGGCGAAATCATCACGTACAGAATGTCCCGGAGAGAAGGGTAATATTCTGGGAGGTGATATTGCTGGTAATTGTGATCAAAAAAGTTCATGAAAATGGGGTAAAAATAAGACGGTTGTTGAGATAGCCCTATTTGAATGTAAACGTTGGGTAGCTCTGAAAATACTGTCCTGGTTTTATTTGCAGTTATGTTCCTCCTTGCAGTGACGGGTTATGCCATGTTGTCATGGAAACGTGTTTACATACACAGTTAACACACAGTTAACCGACTAATGTGGACTATGACCTTGAACGTTGTGTTTGTCATTACATGAGACAGAATGTTTGTGTATTGTAATCTTTATGTTATCCATTTTGTGTTTCAATTTCCTTGTAACTGAAACTAGAAACATAACTGCAAAAAAAATAATAACAGTAATTTTAGAGCTTATCAATGTTTACATTCAAATGGGGCTATTTCGACAACCGTCCCATATTTACGCCATGTTCATATGAACTGTTTTGATCACAATGGCCAGGACTATCACCTCCCAGAATATTGTACTTACCTCCCGGGACATTCCGTATAGAGGAACAATAAACGTTATATGGACGTAGGTCGGAAAACGCACAGTTACTGCCCTACAGTTCGCTATACATATGGTCGATAGCGCAGGCTGATACATGTTGGGGAATGTCTTTACAGCAGTCATGTACATTGTACACTACTCCTCTATGTCACTAACCCATAAACAGTAGGATTAACTGTGGAAATTGATAGAACGTAAAAAATTATATCGTCAACACATCAGACTATTGCAGACAGCGCAGAAACGGCACGTTTTAGGACCATTGTGTATATTACATTATTTGTTCCAGTAGATGCGAGGATGGTTTCCCCAATACTGACATGTAATTTGAAAACATCCTGTGTATGTATGTAACATTAAAAGGCATAGCCTCGTATTTGAAATTGCAATAGGAAAAATTAAATTTGAATTATTTAGGGGCTGCGGTGGTCGGACCTAGGTGATCCGGGTTCGGCGTTGTCGAGCAGGTTTTCTCGGGGATCTCGAGTTTCCCCACGCTTTTCTCATTCCGTCGCTGGTCCAAACTCATCCCACACCACCTGATCTATTCATTATTCCGTCTGGGGAACGACAAGCCTGGCTCGCTAGTCGAGCAGCCGGTTAAACCCTCACCCCGGCCTTCTCACACCCACATTATGAACGGAGTAAGAGGGCATGGTAGATAGATAAGCGCTGAATACTTAAATTGAGATCTACACTTTGGAAAAATCTGTACAGAAAAACTACAATAGAAGCAATATTTTGATAATTATATTTTTCAACTTTATGAACAAACAGTTACCCAGAGTGGTGCATTTGTTAGACGTGACCTCTTGAAACGCAATTAAATGTACGAGATTTCAGCGCCAAAGATTGTTCTTCAGAAATACGTTAATCGAGAAATTTTTTTTTTTTGCTCAGAAAGTTGGCGAAAACCATCGTCTAGAATTGCTGTTTTATAATTTCTGCAAATTTCCTAGCTACATTTCTGAATTGATGCTATTAGTGCTGAATTATGCTATATACCATGCACTCTTAAGTCACTAATAAGAAAAAAATATAATTTTAAATTGAGATCATTAGGCTATGTACCATATCCATTTTCAACATGTGCATTTGGCGGTTTTACGTCACATACTACTTCTCTTAATGTCAATAATAGGCCTAATATTCGTGAAAACAACGTAAATAGGAACTCGTGGTATTAAGGTGGCCGCTTGTCCAGGCAGCCGAGCTGTGTGCGAAACTTCGGCAGATGAAATTTAATTTTTCTAAAACTTCACTACGTGCATGGCGTATTATTAGGAACAGAATCCAAGAAAACGTGACACGTATGTATACTAATTTTAAACTTTCCAGTAAGTTTAGTTTCTAACGGCAGAAAATTGCGCAAATAATTGATTTCGCTGTCCATTTAGAATACGAATTGTATTGTTGCCGAGTATTTAAGAAAATAGATATGAACAACAAACCGTTATATTTAATACTCCAACGAAATTGTAGGGTTATCACTAGAGACATGCAAAATTCGCGTTATTATCTGACTGCTGACTAGACTCCAAGTGACTATAGGCTCGTACGACGTCTCCTGCTGGCCGATATTGTCGTGACTTGCCGCGGAGAATGCTTACACGATAGAGAGGCCAATCTCCGTAAAGACGTAACACACGTCAATGACAACACATAAAAGTTCGTGGCCAACTGAATCACAGATTATGCTCTGTTATGTATAGGAAAGTGAAGTTTAGTCTGATACCAAATGATAACGCGAATTTTGCATGTCTCTAGTTATCACTGATGAACGTCTCATATAGACGTGAGTGTCATCGGGGACTAGAATGCATGCAAGTTCAGTGACTTGCGTATATAGGCTAGGGTGAGTCACAATGCCAATAATATGTCGCCCTTAGAGTTCCCCGCCTTTTAGGCCGTTTAGCTCATTCCTACGCTATTGGCTAAAACTTTCAACTGAAACATTTCCGGCCAATAATTCCGTTTCTTATTTTTGTTGTATTTACGCCACCATCCCTCAAAATATGACTTATCACGAAAACACCCTCACACACACACACGCACTCATTTAGTCCCTAAAACCACATTATAATAGGAAATTACTCTTTAAGGCTCGTTTTCAGTTTCCATATTGAATTGTATTATTTTTCGCTTTTCTTTGGAATTCTAAGAAGAAAAATGTTAAATATGCGATTATACCTCAAATTCTATTTACATGTCGTTGCAGTACAGACCTTGAAATTTAGTTGTTAACATATAATTACGCCGCAATGTGTGCGGAAAATTTTTTTATACTAATTAATTTGCCCGACAATTTGCGACCTGACTGAACATTACTAGCTCTATTACCGTGCTTGTATTGTAGTTCAAGGTAAAAATAATTTGCGGTATAAACGCCAATTTAACATTTTTCTTCTCAGAATTCTAAAAAAAAAAAAAATAAATAAATAAAATAAAATAAAATAAAATAAAATAATAAAAAATACAATTTAATATGGCGACTGAAACCGAGTTTTAAGAGTTAGTGGTCCTGGCACGTGAGACATGCTGTAGCGTGGTACGGAAAGTATTTTTTTGGTACAACTATTAAAAATGTTTCTATAATGCGTTACACGAAAAGAAGACACACTTCACACTGTTTCCCTATGATTTTAGATATGTCGTCCGCTATATTAAGAACACGGTTTCCAAATTCCTCTAAAGTGCTTGCTGAACATGACTTTTTCACGTCGATGTAGTTGAGAAAATATCAACCGTAATCGGAAAACTTAATCATAGAAACCTGCATTGAACTTTACCTCGCACTTTCCGCAAATAAAATAACAACGTCATCGCTTGAAGTACCATTGAAAAACGGTTTCTACGAAAATACCGTACGCTAGTTTAGTACTCTGCGTCTAGAGGCGATGAGGTATTTGATGGACGTGTTCGACTTATGGCCATCCACGTTTCCCTGCCTCTAACGCAAAAAAAAAAAAAAAAAAAAGAGAGACAGAGAGAGAGCTAGCGTCTACTTAATAAGGTTTTCTCTTTTATGAAGGTCACATTTTTTGAGTCTCCTGAGGAGGAATGTGTTGTAACAGAGGTCTTATATATATATATATATATATATATATATATATATATATATAAATTGGAACTGCTTGTTGAACCCGCGTCCATAATATTCAGAACAATAGTAGTATGCTCTGCTGTCACATTTTGCACATAAAATGCTGTCGTACGATATTTTGTTACTAACATTTTCGTCTCCAATTTAGCCTAGGTTTCGCGTGTGTGCTTTTTTATACAACCGTTTCGAGACATACGCAGCCAAAATTAAATAATTTTATAGCCTAATGTGTGATTAAATGTACAAAAAATAACTATACGTTAGAGTCAGTAAAGAGCTTTAAATTTCTTAAAAGTAGGTTTAAATAAGAATTAAAAATTAAAAAAATAATGACTGGCATCTTCTCCCGAGTTACCATATATATGCACTCACGTTCTTACATTTCGTACATAATATAACATAGGCTTATACGAAATGTGAGGTAGGTAGGCCTACACCATAAATTGTACACAGCACACATTAATATTTTGTACCTATAAAACATATACTACTCGAAATCAAGCTGGAAAAATCTTTTATGACACCAAGCGCTCTCTGGCATATATTTAGCCTACTCTGGCTAATAGCTCGCTCTCACCTGTTTTCCACTGGTAGGTCTGGTTCTTCAGCTCGTTGTCTTCAGTTATCCGCGCCTCCACCGCGAGCAGCAGCGCTGCCAGCGTCGCCCACAAGATGGCCGCCATCCCGCGATCAGCTGACGGGGTGGGTCTCCTAACCTCTCCTAACGTGGCCGGGCCGCGCTATCTCTACTCATCCTCGCTGTGGCAACTACTGCAACAGTCAACAAATAGTCTTGTCTCACACACAGGAATTTCATAGGTTTTCAAGAGCATATTCACACACTTTTCCCTTTATTTATTTTTAAAATTTAGCCAGTTACAACATTTTTATTTGGAAATTGAGGAGTCGGTAACCAAGGACGAATTCCAGTGTTGAAAAATCGCTTGTAAAAAACAATCATTTACATTAATTACATTTTAATTTTACAAAATTTTTCTTATTAAAAGTAAAATGTGAATGTAACTAAGATATTACTTAACTGCATAAAACAATTATTCATGATGTCAGAATAGCGAAATATAATTTTCTTAGCCAGTGTTTTTGTGGATGTTGATATTTGAACATACGGAACCATTTAAGTCGTAAATAAATATACTTAGTCATCATTGACTTAAAAGCCCGTATTCGGAATACAGTGATGTCAAATTGGTGTACAAATATTTAGTGGTGGTCTCTGACGACTAGTTTCTTAGACATTGTAATTTACACACGAATGGATGTAAAATTCTAGGTGTCCTGGCCGCCTAAAAATCTCCCTTCCCCCTTTCCCTGCAATTAAAATTCGTGGGTCCTATGTGTTGCTTTTTAACAGCCGTAACAAAAATGGGAATGTCGTAAGTTTAACGTGGTTGTTAGTGAATCAATGTGTATCTGTCAGTGGCATCATAGTTTCTATAGCGACGAACCGATTTAGTTTTTATTTTTATTTTGCTTGGTAGGTGACTTGTTCGAGAATGTTCTTAGCTGTGATTAAAAACGCAAAATTGGTTTCTTTTCACTATCAAGCTAAGTTAAATGACTTCTATTATTTCCAAGCCTATTTAAATTTGATTTTACTACGGTTTCTTAATCACTTAGCGATAGCAGCGAAACTAGCGTCAGAAATTTTCTCTATGCCAAACTCTCCCATAAGAAAACACAATAAAATTTATTGTAAGGAATAAACAGCGGATGTCGCAATTTGCAAAATATTATCACGTAAAGTATATATTTTTTTAATTTAGTTTCCGCCATCTTAAAATCGTGAACGGCGTTACAGTCACTCCTAAAGCTCCTGGTGTTCGATTATACCCGGTCACGTGAGTGAGAATACACTCCATACTCTAGTTCGCGAGTTTATGTAAACGCCTTAAGGCCGGGGGAGGGGGGGATGTGTATCACTGCAAAATTTTATATCTTTAATAATGTTTATTTTGGTATGAGATATGGTTTGTTTTATTAACATATATTGTCAGTATTTTCTTAATAGTTTTTGTGTAATGATGCTTAAAATTCCCAATTGGCGTAAAATGGTCTTATACACGAAAGGAAAACCAACTGACTTTTACAGAAATGAAGAACAGTGTCACGAGCTACGTCAACGTGTGTACAGAAACCGTATTAACTATATTTTGTATTTTAAAAAAATTGCTGAATTTAATATGAAAAATTGCTGATATTCTGCAATTTTTCAAAAATACAAAAAAAAAAAAAAAACTTCAATGCATGTTTCTTATACGTAGCTCGTGACACTGTTCTTTAGTGTCAATTATTTTGTTCCTGTTAGTCAGTTGATTTTCGTTTCTTGTATAAAACTGTTTTATACAAACGTGGAATTTTAAGCCCATTACATAATAACTATTGAAGCTAGAAAAATTTCATTATTGTAAAAAAATAGTCACGATACATGTCTGCAAAACAAACTATATATCGTTCAAATGTAATGCTTATTAAAATTATTAAAGTTTTGTGTGCACTCCCTCCTTAATGTGACACTCGCATACTTGTTCTCGCTAATAAAAACGGTAAGTCGGAGGTGGCCTGAATAAACTCCATGCTCTCCTCCAAAAGGCACAAACGCAGAACAGGAAATAATACAGAATCAAAACTACCATATGTGTGAGTCACTCAAGCCGCATGAGCCAGCAATATAACAGAATGTCATTCGTCTCTGGGTATCTTCCGACGAACTCGTCATAATTAGAGATGATGGTTTATTGCGGGAAAATTTGACTGTTTGCTGGATTTAAACAGACGTTCAGCTTACTAGATTATTACTGTCTTTATTTTGTACGTGGAGCGGTGCACTATTTCACTGAGCCAAAAAGAATCCCGCTATTTGATGGTTGTTATTCGTCTGCAGTTAGCTACGTTGTGTCAGAAGTACATCAACTAATCATATTTGTTGCAAGAAAGTACAGTGTTTTCAAGCGTAGGCCTATGTTGACCCAAAATATTTTCGCTATGTACCATCATCACTAATGACGGTATATCGCAAAAATATTTTGTACCAACTTAGCCTTGAAAACTCTGCAGTTTCTTGCAACATGTATAATTGATAGAGACCTGGAAATTTCGAGGGTTCAACGACCAGCCGGCTGGACTGCACAGTTCTGTATACACTGTGTCTTCAGCTATTTGTTCATTGGATGCGGCTTCTGCGAGTGGCCAATTGTACATATGAGACGATATCACGGAAATCAGAGAACTTTTTGATGCAGGTTTGCCATTGGTTCACAGATTTCAAGAACGAGTTTCAGTAACAGCGACCCAATCGGGAAAGTAATGGACGTGTACAGAAGTAGAAGGAAATCTAACGTTTTTTTTTTCAAATGAATTCGCGAAATTTCCAGCTCACTAATGATTGGGTGATGTACGTCTGCCACAAGATAGCTGTCTGCAGACCAATAACGGGCATAAAATATTACAATAGCGGGATTCTTATTGGCTTAGTGAAATAAGGAAACATCTCCACGTACAAGAGAAAATCCAGTGATCTTCTGGTAATGTGCGTTGGAATTCAGCAAACAGTCAAGTTTTCCCGCGATGAACCATAACCTCTAGTCGTCATTAGAGACGATAAAAACTCGATGGTTCACTTGACCTATTTGCTGGACTGTAAATACAACTGTTGTCTCAAGCATATATATATATATATATATATATATATATATATATATATATACAAACTTTGACTTAGCCCTAGGCCTTATCGGTGCCAGTCCCACGTGGTAGTGGGAAGAGATCACGCTTTATCACGCAGTAGACTTCAGCTAACAGACAGTTGGAAACACCCAACCCCTTGGCAGATCACTGAACTGCGCCTCCGACAATCTTCTAAAGAAGTAGCACAGGCTAGCGAGAGAGCCCAAAGCCACCCACCCCAGGATCTCGCCCACTGTTATGCCCTCCGACAGAGATCCTCAGCTCAGCCACCTCTTGGTTTGAGTCGGGGCGTCCTGAAGCAGACAACAGCTGCTCGCTGACACAG
This sequence comes from Medauroidea extradentata, assembly GCA_003012365.1. Lineage (NCBI taxonomy): Eukaryota > Metazoa > Arthropoda > Insecta > Phasmatodea > Phasmatidae > Medauroidea > Medauroidea extradentata. Next base: position 166,407 of record PNEQ01004858.1, read on the forward strand.
TGGAACCTCATGATTGGAACTGAATTAAGTCGCTTCTTTATTGTTAGCACAGCTCCCTCCAGGAGGTATCAAATAAGTATGTACCCCTGATTTTCGCGAAAAGAATTTTGCCCCACTTTGTTTCTTTGCCCTATGTGCACATCTGCAGTTCTTCTTCGTGGTCAGTGATTGGATATTATAACTCTCTCGAGCCTTGGGATTCTACCGTGTGTTGTTGCAGGAACGTTATTGTAATTGGCTCAGTCAAATAATGTACAGCTCTTCGCATAGACACGTTGCCAATAACCACGAATCAGAGCAGCAGAAGTGCACATACGGAATTTAAAGCAAGAGTTATAAAATTCTTTTCGCGGAAATCAGGGGTCCCTACCAATTAGCCAAAGGCTAACTGCAAAAGTGACAATAACTTACAGTCATTTGAATTTTAGCTTAATGGTGTCCTAGTGGGAAAAAATCGTAATTTTATGTTTGTATAAAATAGTAGTAGACGTTACTTGGGAGTAAATTTTTCACTTACAAAAAAAATTAGCTCAACCAGTTTTTCCATAATGGTACTTCAAAGCCAAAATGTGTCTGTTTTTAGTGGTTCTAAGCAGCAAAACCTAATGAACATAAAACATTCAAAATTACATTCACATTTCGTGGGCTACTGTTCGTTATGCTTTAAAATCCATTATAAAAATTTGTTTAGCTAAAAAATTCTGATATTTTGCATTTTTTGTCTCTTATCGATTTTATTAAAACTACAAAACTATTGTGTATTGGTTTTTAAAACATGTGAAGCAGTAGAACGTGACAAAACTAACACTATTTCATACAAATATAAAATTGTGATTTTTCCGCACTTGGAAGCCCATAACCCTACAAGAAAACGCGAAAATGTTACGTCCCTATAGTCATAATTAGAGGTACGTCAGTCTCGCGGATTCATCTGGCAGCAGCCTAGACTTGTCAGTCCTATACACCAACTGGCCACAATCGATTAGCAAACGATAGCACTTTGCATTATTTCCTTATTTACTACTGGCTTGCAGTAGTCAAACGCGTTTCGTAACAGCCGCCAGCAAGTCACAGATATGACAATTAAGTATACATAATTGGCGTTCAAGCTGACCTGGAATGTATCTGCCAAATTTACGTACCTCTAGTCATAATAAAGCCCGGCCAATGGGAAGTCATCCTCGGCATGTAGCAGTCTAGAGGAAGGTAGCTGTCTTCGAAACCGCAACCCTGTAGCCAAGGTGCTTTACATTCTACCACTACTGTGGCATTCCTTGATACGCCTGTGCGTAGGACTAGCAGGACCAATCAGGGAACACCATTGCTGTGGGGAGTTGCGAACAAGATTTCAGTCGAACTAATTTTTTCTCACCAATTTGTTTCAATGCCGTACGTGAACATCAGCAGCTCTACTTCATTGTTATTGGTGACAACGTGTCTTCATGACAAAGTGTCGTTCATTTTAATATGTAGGTACCCCTGTTTGTGGGGAAAAGATTTCTTCAATCAGTCTGCTTCGGTGCTTCGTGTGCACATCTGCGAGTCTGCTCCATGGTCAGTGATTGGCTGAATTTAACTCTCACGTATCTTAACGTTTTACGGCAAATCACAGACGTGTGTTATTCGCAGTAACCTATTTCCGTAATGGTAGGGTCATATGGGAAACGTCTTTACACAAAGACTCTCTGCCAGTACCAAACAAGCAGAACTGCACAGGTGGAACTAAGACATTCAAACAAGTTGGTGTAGAAATCTTTTCGCGAAAATCAGGAGTCCCTATTAATAATGTTGCTGACACAAACACATTTATGTCAATTTGCGGTGAGGGCCACAGACACGTGAGTGTTATGAACATATCCAGTCTTTGACCATGGGGCAAAGCTGCCGATGTACACGTAATGCATTGAAAAAAGGTGGTGTAAAAACAGGTTCACCTAAATCTGGGATCACAGTTGATGGCCCTGGTTTGCAAAATAATCAAATCAGTTTCTAGAAAATTTTACAGCCGATGGAAGATGGAGTAAGCTAACATCACAGGTACTGCAACGTCATTTTGCTATCTATGCGTAACTTTTCCATAGCGCAGCATGTCACTTGCATGGGGTACAGTCAAATGTACCAGAATTTCGGTATGGGCTCATTTAATATACTTATTTTTATTCTTGTGATATGCAGTGAACTTTGTCGTAGACGAATATATGTATTCAGGTCAACCAGTTGGGAGATTCCTGGTCAAATAATTTGCGGTGTATTTATTCGAAAGTTATATTTACGTCAAATGAATAAAAACTAAGTAATCATGGTTTAAATTGTTAGTGCTGACTAGTCTTGGTGACTCAGAAGAGAATGAGTAACAAGGGCTACTCTGACGCACGCGCTTATTATCATACCGCTCTTATGTGTAAGGCACTAAATTGGTGTTGGCGTTCAGTGTTTCAGTTGTAACGCTGGATCTATGGACATTTCAGCAACCACCTTAATTTTTTATTGCTGGAATCTGTCTACCAAAGTTCGTAGTAGATCCTCCGATTAATTGTCAATTCCACCCCAGCAGTAGATTTGGTGACAGCTGTAAAAACTGCAATTTTTAATCATTTCGGAAAACTCTGAAATACTATTTCTAATGCTCCTGAAGTTTTGAAAGTACCTGAAGATTCTTCTCCGAAATATGATTCATTTCCATAGATATGAACATCGTGAACACGTGTTTGTACAACTATGTTTCAGTGCGGGCCTGAACTCTGATTCATGGTTATTGAATGCCGCGTAAATTATTTTCGTTTGACAATTAGAATATCGCTCCTGCTACACCATAGTCTGTGAATAGTAGGTAGAACCACAAGATGCTAAGAATCAAATCCATCCAATCAGTGAGCTCGAATCAGAGTTGCAGATGTGCACGTAAGGCATTGAAGCAAGTTGATGAACAAAACAATAATTTCACTAAAACTACCGGGCCCTACGTACAGTAGTTTCGTACGTAAACCCGGGTTTCTAAACCGCTACAACGTAGTCCAGCAGCAATGTAGGATGGTCCATTTAAAAAGTACAGGAGAATAGGAAGGGGAAGGAGTGGGGTTGATGTAGCTGAACACACTTCACTCGCGCGAACATCCCGACAAATTGAATGAAGCACTCGTGGCGACATAGCACAGCGCACGCGACATGCCCGCTTGGACGAGCGAGTTGGCATTCGTTTAACAAGCTGCATGTTCCAAGCTCGCGTGCAAGACCGGCGTAAGTGGGCGTGAACCTCGAACTAGCATTCTAGAGAACTCGCGAATCCGCTGACCTGCATTGTAGCCTCCAAGGGTATCAGTTTAATCAAGAAGACAGTAACTGCTCAACAAGAATATACTAGTTATGTGGAAATACGCCATCGCTCCTGATTTGTTGACCAAAATTGTGTTGAATGACAAAATAAATTATAAAAAATAGAAAAAGTAATCCCAGAGGAAATCTGTGAGTTTTTTTATATTTAACAGCAAGAATTCTTAGAATTTATTGGTTTGTGGACATACGCCATTGCTTATGTTTTGGTTGAGCAGTTTAGAGACAATCCAGGCCATATGAACCCCATTTTTTTTAGCGAACTTAATTCGCATCTCGATGTTCTAACCAGCTGTGTCTCAACGCCCGAAGACGGGAATAGATTGTAATTCCCGAAACGTTGTATTATTTTCGTTTAATGGAACTTGTGCCGTGTTTTCTTGTCATTTGTTTGTTTTCCACTGCCCCTTGGTGTTTTTGTCTTAACCCACCTTTTTATTTCATAATGGGAATACGGTTTTCCCTTATGTCCGTTTTTTTTGTGTCTGGGTGTTGCCGATATCAGACTGAATTCTGTCTTTAGTATTCTTGTCGTTAAATATAACAAAACTGACTGAATTCGTCTGAGATTGCTTTGTTTTTGTTATTTTACTTTATCATTCAACACAAGTTTAATAAACAAAACATGAGCAATGACGTATGTCCACAAACTAGTACATTCTTATTGTAAACTCCCATTGCAGCAAACATTTAAAAATCCCAACTACTTATTGGCTGATCTCTGACAGTGATACCACGTGATGGGCCTGCAGTTAGTAGCTTCTTTATTGTTTGCTGAGCTCCCCACAGAAGGAGTCAAATATGAGTCAAGGGCCAATTGGGTGACATTTACTCACAGTTAGTTGAATTATAGTTTGTGCCTAAATGAATACGCGTAATTCTTGGGTTCCTAAGCTTACCAGTAGCTGCCAGGGGCGTCCTTATGGTTTATCGCTTTGCAGTGAGTTAAGGCTCGGTTTCAAACGCCATATTGAATTTTATTATTTTTCACTTTTTTGGAATTCTTGAAGAAAAATGTTAAATATGTTATTGTACTTCAAATTCTATTTATATTTCGCTACAGTACAGACCTTGCGAATTAGCTGTTAGCATATAATTACGCCGCAATGTGTGTGGCAATTTTTTTTATTCGTAATTTGCCCGACAAATTGCGACCTAGCTATACATTGGTAGCGATACTACCATGCTGGTATCGTAGCTCAAGGTAAATAGAATTTGCGGTACAGTCGCCAATTTAACATTTTTTTTCTCAGAATTCCAAAAAAAGCGAAAAATGATAAAATTCTATATGGTGACTGAAACCAAGCCTTAACGAACAATACGTTGGTACGATTAGTCAAATGTGCATGACCATACCCGTCTTTAGTAGAAGGCCGCGGCCTTAGACCTGGCAACCCTGTCAGGAAGGGTCATTTTAACTCTTCTTTTGTCTCGCCAAAGGCAATGGCTTCCCCTGATTCGCCGGTGTGTAGGGCATAATAACGAATCACGTACAGCCACTGCCTTTGGCGAGACAAATTAAGTGTTATATTGACTCTTCCTGACAGGGTTGCCAGATCTAAGGCCGCGGCCTTCTATTTAGAGATGGCTATGGTATGACTGAATGCAATTACGTAACTGTTAATTCATCTCCACGGAATATAGAAGTCTACAGAAGAGAAACAACCGTGTTGGTTACTTTTATAAGAACGTACTGTTAGCTGGGTAACTTGAGACACTGGGAATAATTTGGGAAACAGCATACGATAGATTTTTCTTGTACATTTAGCAGACCGAAGTCAACTAAAATAAAATGTATAGAGCCACGAGTTTCTCGCTAAAACATTTTTGCACCTCTTTTTTAGTGCCTCACTTTCACATTGGCAGCTTTACTTCATGGTTATTGGCGGCGTGTCTTAGTTCACACAGGTCTTCCATTTAACTGCACCAATGAGAATAAGGCTACTGCGACACCGTACGTCTGTGCTATACCAGTAGAACCCAAAGATAAGTGAGAGTTAAAACATCCAATCACTGATCATGTAGCAGATCTGCAGCCATGCACATAAGGCATTAGAACCAAATGTTCAAATGTTTTTTAGCCATTAACTCTTGGCTCAAGCATTGAGCTAAATAACTATGCATCGGTACGTTTTGCCAAATGCGCACGAATAAAAAATTATGTAACAGCTAACCTATTAGAATCGATCGTTATAGCAGTTAATTGTTACTCTTCGACCGCAAGAGTGCGATGAATAGGGTTCGTAGTCCTGGCTCCATAGAATAGGTAGGGACACTGATTTACTGCGGTAAATGTCGACTCTTTTCTAGGCTTCAGTATAACGTACCCATGCATGGCCGCCTTTAGTAGAAGGCCGGAATCTTGAATGTGGCAACACTGCATCGGAGGCCTGCTGCTTGTCACATCTTGGCCACCCTAGTCTCTGCAACGTGTATAGATGCAGTTTTAGTGGCGTGTACACGTCTACACTGGCTAGGGCAGCCAATGAGCGACCGGGAGCAAGCCTCCGATGCAGCGTTACCACATTCAAGATTCCGCATTCTACTAGAGACGGCCATGACCCATGCCTGGCGTTCTTCTCACGCTTTGGCGTGTTCTTATTTGGCTGGATCAATGCTAACTTCAGTGCACTACTACTGTATATTTGTTATTTCTTCTTTAAACAAAGACATAATTAGGGACAGGAAATTTCGCGAGATTTGTGCAACACTTTGTTTTAATGCCTTACGTGCACAACTGCAGCTGTACTCTGTGGTCAGTGATTGTATGTCCTAACACCCAGCACCTTGAGGTTAAATCCGCAAACCACAGACGTGATGTATCGAAATTATCCGTGTGCTGGTTGGCACAGTCAAATGAAGCACAAAAAGACTCAGCCAATAGCCACGAAGTTGAGCTGCAGGTACGCATGTAAGCCACTGAAACAAAATGGGGCACAAATCTTTTCGCCAAAAATTCCTGTCCCTAGACATGATCATCCTGCAATCATACATGGTGCAGACTACTACAGTATTTTGCAAAATATGGTGGCACGAAGCGATTTTTCACTAAGGATAGAGTGACTCTACAGAATGAACGTACCCTCGACTGGGTTAACTTGAGGCATTGGGGGAATTTCGGAGCTTTTCACAGGATTATATGTTTTAAATCTAACAGAAATTAAGGCAATAAATATTGTATCTGGTGAATCATTATCCGTATGACATACTATCCAGAGAATACTCTTCAATGAATGGTGTGTTTCAAGTTAGGAAAATAACTGCCAGAATTCTACAATGACATAACCTGGCTTCCATGTCCTTCACTTGACTTCTGCAGCTTCGTTACATTATTAGTGATTCTATGTTTTTAACACTCAGCGTCTTGGAGTTATGCACGCAAATATCATGCATGTGGTGGTGCAGTAATCTTGCTCTAACTAGCATAGTCAAATGAGAGACACTTCTGTCCAAATACAAACTGCCAATAACTATGAAGTAGAGCTGCAGATGTGCACGTAAGGTATTGAAACAAATTTGGTACAATAATCTTTTCGCGAAAATCTGGTTTCGTCTCTAATATGTTGGTTAAGGGATTAAAATCCGTTCTAAACGTTTCAGTCTCAAATTAATGGTTTGATTTCCGTCAAGGTAACGAAGCAATATTCTGGCTATACATGACTTACACCGTTGTACCATGGAAACAATGAGGGCGGAGTATTGTGGGCAATATTAATGACTGCAAATTTTAACTATCAAGATATTCATTGATGCTTTTAGTGGACGAGCAAAAATCGTTAAATTATCCCTAACTTAATTTTTTGAGCTACCTCTTATATATCCAAGGAATCACCATCCACCCAGGTATATACAGTTGAATGTAATGAGAAAAGTATAGAAAAGTTTGCTATTTCCGTAAATAATTTTAAAGTTACAATACATTTTCATAAGCAAAGTTAAGAGAGTTTGGTGAGCACTTAATATCTTGGTTTTGTTTTAGCACTGGTGAGGAGTGACATGATGTGAGTATGGAGCAGCGCCGGAATGAAACTGCGGGGGAACAGGGAGATCCCCGAGAAAACCCGCCGACCAGCGGCATAATCTGACACGATTCCAATTTGCGAAAATCCGGGGACCGACTTCGCTAGGGATCAAACCACGATCGCCTAGGTGAAATGAGAACGTTCTAGCCACTGCAACACCCCACCCCCTGTTCCTTAAGTGAGAATACATTTATCTAATATAAATTTTATAATTTCTCTGAGTTGGATTTTACTAAGGATAAGTGGAGCCGGTGATTTTTGGTGAAAAGTATTATGTAACGTTATGTTTCAATACCTCATGTGCACATCTGTAGCTCTGCTTCATGGTCAGTGATTGGCTGTTTTAATTCTCAACGTCTTGGAGATCTACCATAAATCACAGACGTGTGGTGTCGCAGTAATCTTATTCTCATTGGCACAGTCAGATGAGCGACGCCTACAGTATTTTCAAATACACTCTGCCAATAGCCACGAAGCAGAGGTGCAGATGTGAGTGTTATGCTTTAATACAAAATGTTGCATAATTCTTTTCACCCGAAATCCCCAGCTGTAGGTTATTTATTTGAAAGATTTTCGCAGAAGTATTTAAATGATTAAATGAAATATTTTAGACAGACAGTTTCACAGCGCAATTTCATATAAAAAACAGTGCAGCAGGACACAGCAAAAGAAAGGAGACTAGCTTTCCAGTATCAAACAAAACTTACCTAAAATAAATAAAACAAAAAAATTACAAGATGCATATTTGGGGACCACAAATATCTTCGTTTTCTCTTCGCTGCTAGCTAGAATTCACACCACTGTATGTTCAGGTAACTCTAGCGATTGCAGCTTGACCGAAATGACACATCCTGAAACGGTTCAACCGATAATAAAGGAGCTACTTAGATCACGGCTCAATCGTGTGGTCGCATATTCTTTGAGGCTAGCATACAGGTCAGTGATCCCGCGAATGTTTTCCTGGCATTATGTAAAGTTACTTAAATATAGTACAATTTATTTTCACTTTTTTTTTTTGTTTTACTGTCTAACTTTTTAGTTAACACCAACAAATTGTACGATATTTTGAACTTAGTTAAAATCAAAAATTATTTTGCTGACAAGGAAATTCGTGCACTCTAAAGTCCAGGAGTCTCGGATCATGCCACAGAGTGCGTTAGCATGCCAATTAATATCGAAGGCCCATTTCTAGTTTCATAATTTCGACCAGTTAAGCGTTTGGATTTGTCTTCGGTCATCGAGATATGAACAATTCATAACAAGGGACCGATAGTTTTCGCGAAATGATTTTTGCACCAACTATTTCTAACGTGCACACATGCAGTTCTGCTTCTTGGTCAATGAGTAGATGTTTTTAAATCTCATCACCTTGGGTTTCCCAGCTAATAATAGCCGTGTCGTGTTGCAGTATTCTTGTTCTGACTTGCACCTTCAAATAAGTGAAGTGATTTTGGTCACCGCTTAAGAGTGCGTGGTAGAAAAATAAGCGCTGAAAACATAAATTGATGTTTACGCTTTTTTCGAAGCCAATATGAATAAATTACTCAATGGCAATCCTAGATAGTGGTATTTGTAAACTTTGTGAGTAAATGTTTATCCATAGTTACCAATTCGTTACGCGTGATCTCATGCGCTGTAGTTAAATGCACGAGGTTCCGGCGTCAGAGATTGTGCCTCAGAAGTTCGTAACACTGGAAACAATTTTGCTTAAAACGTTGGCTGAAACTATTGTCTAGGATTGCAAATTGGCTTCAAGAAACCTACAGTTATAGATTAATGCTTTTAGCGTTGAATCATGTACCACCCCCTCTTAACATTTACGTCTTTAGCACTGGTGTGGGAGGAGATCCCCGAGAAAACCCGCCCACCAGTTGGATCGTCCGGCACGATTCACACATGTGGAAATCGGCGACCGACCCTGCCGGGAATCGAACACGAATCGCCTTAATGGGAGGCGAGTGGTCTGACCAGTCGGCCACCGCGCCCCCCCCCCCCCACACACAGTCAAATAAGTGACATTTTATACAACAACACGATGCCAATAACCACGAAGCTGAGCTGCAAATGTGCACGCAGGGCATTGAAACAAAGTCGTGCAGAACAATTTTCGTGAAAACTACCAACACATGGCAGACACAAGGTTGTCTAAATTAGTTTCACACACGGAAGTAGCTTAATTTGAGAGACAATTGGCCCTCACATCCTACAGTGATGAACATGAATAAGTTTCCTGCACTGATATTACGAACTCTAAATTTTCACAAGTTCAGTGATCAGCCGAATAGAACGTACATTATTTTTCATTCTTGAACCTCTACCCCTAAGACGGAATTCAGTCCTCGTTTACTTAAATTTTTCTATTTGACCCAACATTCTTCGGGAAATATCCAATCAACTGACTTCATATTAAAAAGGGTGGATTCTGTCTTATTCTAATAAAAATAGGCGAATTTTTCCTGTCCTTTATTATTAATATGCACGGGGACTTAGGAAAAATAGTCCCTACGATGCGGAGAGCCTGTTCAAATAGTGAACTTGAATTTAAGAGGGATGGTGCGCAGCCGTCTTTAATGTACAGTATTTTCCCCTCTACAAGAAATTATGAAGGTACGTAAATTTTTTTACATTTTATGCTCTAAATGTTAGTATACTGCACTTTTTTATATTCTTAGATATTAAATAACTTTTATATTTTCTTAAAATTGTGAATTGTGTTGTGCCGAACGAGACCATCCCACATTTCGTAGAGTAGAACATGAAAATTTGTTACTAAAACAATTTTTTGTTAATAATTACACGTTCATTTTCAATTACCCGACCTCTGTTTAACTTTGGTTGCTTAATAACTGAAGTTTTAATGTATAATAATTTAGGAACTGTTTTGTCTGTTCTTTACGATTGTGGTGTAGATTCATTCTGCACAACACCATTCATTTGTTGGAAGATAAGAAATGACACAATTTTGGCTAACTTCCAACAAATGTCGGCTAACAAGGAAGTTTTTTTTATCTAACAAACCGGAAAGGTGTTGTACACAGACATTTAAAATGTGGAATGCTAAAATTGTTGATACGGCTTCGGGAATGCTCACTGAAAGAAAAGTATTGCTGTAGGTACCATACTTCTGTTAAAACAGGAATAACAGTCCAGTTAGGTTGTCGGCACTATCTACATTGTTCCTATAACAACATGTTCTGTAGAAGTAACAATATGTTCTTGAGCATCTTCCTGTTACAGAACATATTGTCACGTCTACAGAACAGATTGCAATCAAGATAGTAACGACAACTAAACTGGACTGTTGTCCCTATTTTAACAGAAGTATGGTACCTACAACAATACTATTATTTCAGTGATGTGGGGAAAATACTGTAAAATTATGACGGCAGTGCACCACTCACCTTGAAGGGAGAAATTGACAAACCCAAGGTAGACATCCTAGGCCCTTCTAACCGCGGACCAAAACATAGATGAAGTCTGTGAAGTTAAACCGTGGGTATCAAAGGAGCTAAATCCTCAGATTCCAAGGAACCCAGTAGCAGTTAACCGCAACTGGCCGAGTGGTGGTGGACGTAGGTTACGTCACTGGCTATCTCGCTTCCACGGACGGGCAAACAGGCTATCTTCTGGTTGGGAGGTCCCTGAACGGCCATCTTCTCGTCCTCTTGCCGGGCCGTGTCGGGAGGTCACCAAATGGAACGTTCCCAACGGCGATGGCCACCTCGCTTTGGGAGTTCCTTCCCTCCATCCTGTGACTTGGCCTGCCACTTTACGACTCCACGAAGGGCCAGCGTGCCCCTGCACCGCTGACTATCGGGAAACTGTAACGACCATCTGCGCGATTGGTCCTTCCCTTCTCCGCTGTACTTAAATCCTTTAACTTCCTCTGGGATCGCATCGGCCACAGGATAGCTCTTCCCAGATGCCTTCACCTCCGTTATATGTTTAGTATTACCGGTAGAACTTTCACGGGTAAATATATTAGGAGTTGATCGTATAACGCAAAAACTAATGATTTTAAAGACATTGTTTATCAATGAAAAATTTTTCTATACACGATAGAAATCTGTATTTTGCAGACGTCGAAATTTCCCTTTTTTTGGTAGATTATGTTTTTTTTGTAAAGTTTGTTAGTTAAAATTAGTTTCGAATATATTTGATTATTTTACACTTAAATTTCCCCCTTTTTTCGCAAGGTTAGGTAAGGTAAGCTTAGGTTACCTAAAGTTAGGTAACGTAACCTAACCAAAAATTGAAAACTTACGGGTAAAATAATCTTACCTATACAAAACTAACCTAAACTAACATATCCTAACTTACTCTAACATAACAAATAAGGTAATTTTCGAAGTTAGAAAACTACGGTTTTTTTACGTAAAACGAGGCCTACTTATAACGTTTATAGAAACATTTTTTCATTAATAAACTATGCCTTTAAATCAATAGTTTGGCCGGTATACGATGAGTAGCTTTTCTTATATTTTACTCTTTCATGCTCACAGTGAGTATGATAACGGTGAACCCCCATCCTCCTAAAAAAAAAATTAAAATTGTAGATTAAGCTGTACAAAACACTATAGTAAACAATACCACGCGCGGACTATCCTTAACAGGATGCATTACTTATTATGCATAAATTATTCATTTTCGCATGGCTTAACAGAAGAATCAAAGGAATTATTTACAGACACTTTAAAAAATTTCGTTTTCTTTTCGGCACAAGCTAGAATTCAAACCACTCTTAAGTTTGTGTTACATTTCCAATTAGTTCTAGACCTGTTTGGCCCTTACTGGGGGGCGCTACTGAACCAATAACAAAGAAGCGAGTAAATTAAGTTCCAACCACGTGGTATCACTTATCAGCAAGCAGGCAATGAACAGCTGATGAATATTTGAGCGCACGGGTATTCTCGAAGGCTATGTATGTATTTATGTGTATATATATATATATATATATATATATAGAGAGAGAGAGAGAGAGAGAGAGCTAGCATACTAGCATACAACCAAGAGAACCCGCCAGTTTTTCCATTCTCTGCTTATTATGTCTCTCCATAAAGCATTGCACTGTACGACTATGTGCGAATCTATTTATTTTATTGTTACTAAGAGTTATATTCGCCTTACATAAACACGTGTGAAAGGAAATACTTATCTTAAGTTTTGAATTCATCAAACTTTTTAATAATTATGATTTACTTGTTCATATGACTTTAGTAATGGAACATATAACGAGTAGAACACGTGTTTTAACTTACGTATTTTTTTAAATTTAGTTTTCTCTTTGTTTAGAAGATTGTCAATCACTATTTTCACTCTCTGTAAAAATATATATGTATTTTTGTAGTATTATAAATTTTTTTAAACATTATGTGTATAACACACGGCAAATTGTAAACCGGGCTAATGCTAAATTTTGTACGTGTCTAAATAAATAAATAGGCTATAATGGGCGTAATACAAGGTACGATGTATTACGGTATGTTATAATTGCTAAATTTTAAAATAAGTTTACCTAAAAATTCTTGACTTATGAAGAAATGATGAGAAATGCAGCATTACGAGTCATGCGGGCTGATTAGAACTGTTATGTGTGTATCATATATCCTATTTTCTTGTTGTTTGCTATAAGCCTGCGTGGAATCTGGCAGTGTTCGAGATTAAAGTTACTAATTGCAATGGCGGGAAGTCAAACAACTATACAATTCCTTGTATTTAACGGTGACGTATGGTTTCAGACCCGTTGCGCCAGAGTGCAGCTGTTGCTGTCATTAACTATTCAGTTTCTGTTTTGCTATGCATCTCCGCGTATGCAAGAAGAATAAAACTGATGTTTTCCCCGCTCGATTTTTTTTAACAGCTCAATCAATAAAGGTAATTTCATAACGAATTGTTAAACTCGGATTCCCTCACCATTCGTAGGTCGGCCTACACCCAATAAGAAAAATAAGAATAACTGATGAACGTTTTCCGCGTCCGGCACCCACTATACAAGATGCCTCTCACCTCCGCACAGTGGCTGAGCTTCCCCTTCTCCTCCATGGATACAACTCGTAGCCAATCAGTGACCTCCTGGCAATGCATATCGTACCCACAATCATACGCAAACAATTAATTCAATAATTTAGAAATTTCGTTCATATTAAATTTATTTTTATTATCATCATCTGTAAAAGTTTCATTATTGTCTTTTTTTATTATTTACATATGTTTTTGTTGTTAAGATAAAAAAATAGTAGTGCATTAAAAGCCATGTAACAAGAGTGCAAAGAACAATCATGAGTGGACAATATTGCATTGTCTGTGGAACATAAATAAAATTAATATTGCTTGTATTTTAGTATTCTGTAGTAAAGATAATTTCACAAAGCTTCCACAAAATTATTGTTTCTAACAGGTTATGGGCCCAGGTAGTGTACAATGACTTCTTCTGCTGACTACAAGGTAAATGTTGATAAGCTTGATGGTCCTGATGACTGGGCAAAATGGAAATGGCATATTCGTATAGTGTTGGGTTCATATGGACTTGAAGATATCATTAATGTAAAACGTGTCTGTGCTGTTTTACCAGACAATCCGTCAAAGGAAGACATTGAAAAATATGGAAATTGGCAGAAAGACGACGTTAAAGCATCAAGTCTGATAGCAAGTGCCCTTAGTAAACCAGTAGCTGAGCTTGTATTGACATGCAAGAACTCAAAAGAAATCTGGGAAAAATTGGGTTCAAGAATTGAACGCAGCAGCACGCAACGATTGAATATGTTAATCGAAGCCTTTTTCAGAGTGAAACGAGATGAAAAAGAAGATATTAGTACACATGTTGCTAAATTACAGAAACTATTCGTGGACTTAAACGACGAACTTTTCAAGCACGAAGAAAATGGTTTGTCTGAAAGAATACTGAATGGCAGAATATTATCTACATTAGGAAAAGAATATGAAAATTTTAAGGATGATTGGGACACTATTCCTTTAAGAAATCAAACCTTAAACCTGCTCATAGAAAAACTCTGCACAGTTGAATTGCGTGATCAGAGTATTGCAGAGACTGTATTTGTCACATCGAGCAACTCAAAAGGTAAGCAGTATCCAGTTAAAACTAAATTGTCATTGGAACATGCAAAACAAAAATTTCCTTGTAACATATGCAAAGAGATTAGTCATTGAGCAGCATAATATCCAAGTAAGAAATCAAACGGCAGTACCAATAGGTCAAAGAATAAACAACAAAACAGTAACACCACATTTTTTCACGTGTAATGGGCGCATCAATTGAAAATTACATAGATGCAAATAAATGGTATTGTGATAGTGGTGCTAGCAAACACATTACACCGAGCAAACAGTATTTTGTCTCGTACAGCGAATTTGCAGCTCCTGAAGTTATTTCCCTCGGAGAACAAAATGTAAGCATGTATGCGCGTGGCCAAGGAAAAATAAAAGTTCAAGTACGACAAAATAATATCTGGTATAATGCTGAAATAAAAAAAAATGTTTTGTATGTCTCAGAAGCAAGCACACATTTGTTTTCTGTTAAGGCAGCGGCCATGAATGGTTATAGTATCACAATGGATGATAGAAGCGTAAAAATTGAAGAGAGGATAAGCAAGAAAACAGTAAGGACTGGATACATGAAAAATTGTCTTTATGTACTTAACATGCGCATTGTAAAACTAGACAAATCCTTGCAAGTTAATCTGGTAACACCATCTGATACACTGCAATTGTATCACGAAATATTTGGTCATCAAAACAAGCAGCATGTAAAACATATTTTAAAGGAAATGGGCATTAAAGTACAAGGTTGTGAAGAAGAATTCTGCGACGGATGTGCACTTAGAAAAATGCATAGATTACCCTTCAAACCACGAACAGATCGCCCACTCGTTATTGGGGAATTAATTCATGCAGATGTAAACGGACCTATGAGCACAAAATAGTTCAGAGGAGCAAATTATTATGTATGCTTCAAAGATGATTTCAGCCAGTTTCGTAGAGTTTTCTTTTTGAAAGATAAGACTGAAGTACTCGATACAATGGATCAATTTCTGAAAGAAGCTGAAGCAAATGGGCATGTTGTAAAGAAATTTAAATGTGATGGTGGCAAAGAATTTGACAACAATAGAGTTGCAAAATTACTTGCAAGTAAAGGAATAGAACAGTGTATTTCTCCACCTTATACACCAGAACAAGATTGTGTAGCTGAACATGAGAATCGTACTATTGTGGAATTACCTCGTTCTATGTTGAGTAATGTTGAGTATGAGCAACTTACCTAAAGGATTGTGGGCTGAAGCCTGCAATACTGCCACGTATCTTCTAAACCGCACGGGAAAATCTTCAGTTAAGAACAAAGCTCCTTATGAATTGTGGTATGGACGACCAGTGGGAAGGCTTAATAATCTTAGAATTTTTGGCACTGGATGTTATGTCCATATAACCAAGAATTTTCGATCAAAGTTTGATGATAAGGCAGTGTACGGACAGCTTGTAGGATATGTAAATGACAAGGATGGGTTCAGAGTTTGGATTCCATCTCAAAGGAAAGTAGTCATGAGTCACGACGTGAAATTCAAACTTTAAGTCGTTTGTAATATTCGCAATGGTAGTTCGGAAATAGAAATACCCAAAAGAAAATATTTCGTGTCAAAATCAGTCCAATTTGTCATCTGAACTAGGAGAAGAAGCCAAGAAATTCAAGTATCTCGACAAAGGATGTCAAAGCCAAAACGAAAATGAAGAATTTACAATGTCCGATTACGGAGGAAGTCAAGAACAGAATTCTTGCGACGAAACAAAAGAATTCCCAATTTCATCAACGGTCGAAACACATAGAGGTTAGATACTTCTATGTACGTGAAAAATTCCTAAATGCATGGAGGTATTAGTCTATGGAGTGGCATCTGCCGTATATTTCAATGGTAATCGTGTGAAGCCGATCATTTTCGAACATTTTCGAACTGCGAATGCGCAGGACGTTATTTTTCATGAGTCGCCATATTTTGGGTGGCAAAACAATAGCAGAAAGCAATGTAATTATGTAATTTGTTACAAAAATTCACACAAATTCTCTATTTGAATCGAACACAAGAGTTTACAATTGCTTCAGAAATATATATATATATATATATATATATATATATATATATATATATATATATATATATATATATATATATATATATATATATATATATATATATATATATATATATATATAAAACTAATTAGCTCTCGCTGTATGTACTTTATAAACTTAATGAATTTAAATAAAAGTTTCTTACCTGTACAAAGATAATTCTCCGCAACTATCGAATCTGTTTGTAAGGCCAAGAGCTGTACAAACTTTCACCATAATGTGTGGTTAACAAAAAACTAAAACATTTTCATTCAGCTCAATGCTATGTTTACATGTTTTTGCCACCACTAGCTCTATCCTTGTCTTTAAACGTCGTCTGTTGGCCGGCTTCAAATTTGCTCAAAGGCTTCCACTACATAGACTTATACCTCCATGCCTAAATGGCGACATCGCTCTGAAACATATAGATGGGAAGAACCAGTTGGCCGACTTGTTGACGAAACCTCTTGAGCGCATACGCTATAGTTTGTTTCTTGGAAATATTGGCATGTCGGAGAATGTGTAGTAATCACGAAAATCCAGTGTATCTAATTTTTTGGAGGAAGTGTTAAGATAAAAAAATAGTAGTGCATCAAAAGCCTTGTAACAAGAGAGCGAATAACAATCATGAGTGGGCAATATTGCATTGTCTATGGAACATAAATAAAATGAATGTGGCTTGGATTTTAGTATTCTGTAGCAAAGATAATTTCACAAACCTTCCACAAAATTATTATGGCTAACAGTTTCAATTTTTGTCACAGCATGAAGTTCGTCTTAGCCCCGCCTACAAGCAACGGCTGCGGGTGCCTTAAAAAAGTAAGGGGGAAAGGGTTGATTTGTCCCTCTTTCTCCACGTCTCTACCCTATCGCTACTCCTCTGTGTTATATGTGACCATTACTACGTGAAAATATAACTCCTTTCTACAACCTTCTTTTTTCTAAAGTTTGGTATTGGTAGGTCGGCCGTCATATATCATTAACATCAAAACCATTTACTTGGGCTGTTACAGATACAGAGAGACTCGCAAATTTCGCGGGTTCATTGACCAGTAAGGTCTAGACTCCACAGTCCTGTACACACTCTGTCTTCAGATACTTGTACATTGGCTGCTGCTCCAATGAGTGGCCAACTGTACACATGGGAAGGCAGTACCTACGGTAGTCTGTGAGCTTTTTGATGCAGGTTTTCCATTGTTGCACAGTCTTTATGAATGAGTGTCAGTAACAGCGACCCTACCGGGAAAGAAATGAACGTGTACAGAAGTTTTGAAATCTAACGTATTCTCAAATGAATTCGAGAAATTTCCGGTTTTCTTCATATACTGAATAAAACAAAACATGGTTGAAGTTTCTTGGACAAATTTTAGTAATTACATAACTATTACATACATAGATTCAGTTACAAACTTCACGAATGAATGAATTATTGCGCATCACTAGTGACAATACAGATTTCAAGGTTTTGAGGATCTTGGTATACAAAAAACTTTTACCGCATTATTACAAAAATATTTTGTATACATACATATATTTTTATCTGTTTCTCGTAACTTTGCAACCAACAGTTTTTGGCGTTACTAAAATATTTTTGGCGACCGATTTCCAAGGGTATTTCTTCATATAAGTACTGAATATTTTCGCTGAAGTGAAGTTGATTTTATTTCTCACGGAACATACTGTTAATGAACACATACTTTTCTATTCGTTCCCTTTGGTAACAAAAATGTTTCTGACATCTTTAATAATTTTTTCTACATTTCTACGATAGTTTTTGATTGGTAAATATTTTAAAACTACTGTCAGGATTTTTTAAAGGACAAATTTTGACAATCCAAAGTAGTTTTACCCCGAATTTGACAACAATTTGGTTGTTTGGTTTTGTTTAACTTTAATTTTTCTATTAACTCGAAGTTCTCAAGGGAGTGACCACTGGATTGTGATCGAACTGTAATCACAGAAGAAATGTACATGCATTTTTATTCTACTTTTTGGTCAAAATAATTCGCGGAATAATCCAGTTCCTAAGTACAGTATAATATGTATGTCTTAAATTGTGTCTACGAATGATAAGATGATGAGTGGGAATATAGTGGCCTAATCTAGGTGGTGTATATTGTCAACTCACTATAATCTTGTCCTGACCTTCAGGCAGTGGCGGAATCAGCGATGAGTTTAGGGGGGGATGCCTCAGAAAGTATTTATATTATACCCGAAGTCCAAGCAAAAGGTAGGAGAAGGGGGTAAAATTGTGGATTTTAAGTTGCTAAATGGTGCTATTTTAAGAGTTTTTGAAACTAAGTATTGAATTACAAGTGTAAGAAATTATGATATTTTTGCGATGTCATGAACTTTGTACAGTCGTGTCAGGTTGCTGGGGGATGGGAGGCATGCTGCCATGCCCCCCCCCCCCCCTGGATCCACGCCTGCCTTCAGATACCATGCAATTCTCACGTATCAGCAGTGGCCTAATCGTAGAAGGAAATCTTACTTAAAAGACATTTAAGTAAAATTCTCTGATAAGAGCCAAAATGTACAGGATGTCTAGACCCCCCCCCCAAAAAAAACACAGTGAAACTCTTCAGACACAGTGAGCGGAGAAGTCCGTAGTTGACATTCACGGAGGAATGGAACATTCACGTCACGGACAGTAAAAACAAGAGAAACCGTCATACGAGTTTGTTCGTCGCGCCTCTTTTGTTCGAGTCGCATTTGTTCGACATGTCCTGTTAGGCAAAAAATTCGAGGCAGGGGAGGAGATTTTGCGAACTCATTCAGGGACGGCCAACACTATGCCCGCGGGCCAAACACTGGCCATCCAATGAATTCCGAATGGCCCTCCAGATGCTTAATCATTTGCACTATTTTCCTTTCCTAATTAGTGTAGAGGAGCGTTTGCACTTCAAGAGGATAATGAACCCAGAATACATGGGAAATAAATGTTTTATAAAACGACTCTCAGTTATAATACCGTGAGAAATTACGTAAACGACGAGATCATAAGAAGAAGTTAATGATAAAGTTATTAATCGTGGCACACGTTATGATCTGGTTCAACTTTTTGGCCGTAACTCCCAAAAGGTTGGCCGCCCCTGCAGACTGTTGCTAAGTTCGCTCATTTTCGCTGAACATATTATATTTGCAATATTTTACTATGCAATGTTAACTTGTTGTTTTAGAGGGGAAAATATCGTGGCCTGTAGGCTACATATCACACGTATGTAATTTTCAACATAACATCACTCCAAACGAATTTGAATAGTTTAAGAATGGAAATTCGATTTTTGCATCAATTTGATCCAGTGCCTTACGTGTACATCTGCAGCTATGCATTATGTTCAATGATCGGAAGTTTTTAACCAGGAACGAAGAGTGGGCCACTACCTCCGAGGAGGAGTACATCTGCGCATATAATTTATGTTCAGTGATTGGATATTTTTTAACAGGAAGGAAGGTTGGGCCACTACCTCCGAGGAGGAGCAAGCACCAAGAAGAATAAAGGAGGGTGTTGAAGGATTCATACTCAAGAGAAGAGTTCCAACCAGTAACTCCCCACCAGGAGAGGCGAGGTAGAATTACTTTATTTGATCGACAAACGTCTATACAGTTCATATGAGCGCAGTTTCCTTAAAACAGTGACACAGCATACCCTGGATCATTACAAGCATCCGTAATAAAGTATTCAATTAATTAAAGTAGGTATGTACAGGAAATATTGTATTACAGTAGCCTTGTTCTGATAGGCGCAGTTAAATGAGAGACGTCTATGCACAAATACGCACTGCCAATAACTATGAAGTACAGCTGGGGATAGCGTTGAAACAAGCTCCTGCAAAACTATTTTAGGCCCTACTTGACTTACTTCAGTACAGATTGTTTTGAAATATATTTCCTAATTTAGGTTTGGTGGCCAGGAATAAAATATAAACAAAAATATTTAAACCTATAAATATATTTGCAGGTACCTTAGTTTAGATAATGTTGAAACGTGTCAACAGCAAGTACTTGATTTTAACTGTTTTTACTGTTCAAATTTGTCTTCTAGCATTATTTTCCTACCTTCCGTCAGTGTCCAAAGATAAGACTATCTGTGACTATGCAATAATGTAAGAAGGTGAGCAAACGTGTTACCTGCAGATTGTCGAGTCTTGAATTTCAATAATTAGTGCTAAATTTTTTTAATGAAAATTGTGAAAGTTTACTGCTTTTGCGTCCTAATCCCCTTTATTGTATAAACGACAATGGAAGTAAATTACAAACCAACTGCCCCAGTATTTTCTGTATTTCATGTAACATTTAATATATTTCACTGAATTGGCGATATAGGTTGGTCTTATAGGAAACATGGACTTGGAGAAAAATCACTTGAAATTGAGTGTGCAACACTACATTAAGAGTGTAATTCCAAATTGTTACCAACATAGGTGGAATAATAAACCAGTTAGGACTGGCATGAATTTATATGAAATTTTTTAATCCAAATCCTTGACTGAAAAAAAGCAGGCGAAGGATAGGTAGCAGGCCCGGCAGCTACAGGCCAGGGAGTCTAATGTCGAATACTTAAGAAAATATAGGAGGGAATGGTCCAGTACGTAGTGCAAGTTATGAAGGAAAATAAATAGTTGAAGGATTATCAACATGCATATAGGGAAGAGTTATTCATGAGAGACGCAGCTGGCTGTGCTTTCCGAGGACATGGTACAGGCAGTTGATGAGGGGAAGCAGATGAATGCCTGCTTCATTGACTTTGAGAAAGCGTTCGATAAGGCACCACGCGGGGTGTTAATGAGGAAAGTTGATAAATTGCTGGTAGATAAGTTTTCCGTGAGATGGATTGGAGACTTCCTCAGGGGACGAAGGCAGAGGGTAAAAGTGGGAGGATCCTTATCGCAATAGGGAGAGGTTACGCCCGGAGTGCCACAAGGAAGCGAACTAGGCCCCTTGTTGATTTTAGTAATGGCAAACGACACGAGTTTGAGGGTGGGTGACAAATTAAGTTTTGTTTGCCGATGACTGTGTTTTATATGCAGAGATGGGTGGAGGGAACAAATTGCATGATGACCCTTACAAGATGCGATTGTGGACTGAAGAGAACACAACGAAAATAAACATGTGAAATACAAAGATAGTTAGGTTTATGAGGAAGAGAGTTACGAGTATGGACGTACACTGATGGGAAGGGTAGGATACAGATGGAGGATCAGAAAACGAGTACATAGGAATATTGTTGAAGGGTGACTCCGGACGGAGTAAGCAGGTACAGTGGTTTTTGAAGGTGAAGGGCACAAGGAATGCTGGGAATGGTATTGAGGGGAGTTAGTAGTGCAGTTAAAGAAAATACATACGTATGTTACAATGGTACGACCTGCATGAGGAGTGAGTTGGATGTGCGGGAGCTAGAGACGGTGGGTGAAGGATAAATGGAGAAAGGGCAGTCTGTTGAGACCGAAGGGAACTTTTATGCCATCAGTGATGTTTAAGGTTGCGGTATACAGTTATTTTCATTACTATGTTTTTAATTTTATATTCGTACCTTACATGTATTTGTTTTAGACACAAAATGTGACTGACTAAATTTTGCTCTTATAAATTTTTTTTATCTCAAATAATTTTTGCGTAATGGCTCGTTAAAGCCAAAATTTGTTAAAGACGACACTAAAACCAACTCACTTACCAAAGTAAAATAAAATCACAGCGAATAACGACGTTGTAGGCTACAAGTTTGGCTATGTTAAACCATAAAATAAAATATTTTTGTAATTAAAAAAATAAACTCGAAAAACCTTCACTGTAAAACCGCAGAGCTTGAAAGTCAACACACAAAAAGAGCAAAAGAAAGAAAAGAGTAATAACTGAAATCAGTTTTTGCCTTCCTTTCCAGCAAAAAATTCTAACCGACAAATGGAACTGTTTTGTTCTATATACGGTACTCGTATCCAACGTTGCTGAGCCGCTGAAAAGCCACACATACGTAGTGAAATAAGCAAGAAAAAATACGAAAATAAAAACAGACAAAGAAAGGTGCAATGGAAGCCAGAAATTGCTGTAGACGACAAACATACAAATAATTTCGAAATAGATATATTGACCATACATTCAATAGTCCTTAATGGGGGGGGGGGGAAGAAAAAGGTGAGGTCAAAACAGAGAAGAACCGAACAAGGGTGCACGAAACTGGTGATAATATTATTGACAGACAATGAGGCCAGCACAAATGAATACATTGACAGATTTGTTGTAGACAAGACTGCACAACTAACGTAACACATACTATATTTGCAAGAGTGACGTAGTAGTTTAGACCAATTTCTCGAGCAGTAATTAGAGTTACAAAATCGCACATTCGTAAATAGTTCACCAGAAACGTTTCGTGCTAGTGACGTTTTTATTTGTATCGTTAGTAAAACGTGCTTTATATTTTTGCCTAACTCTTTTTTTTTTTTTTTTTCAGTTTATTGGTTTCTCTTCATTGAGTTGATTTTTTATAGCGGTAACTTTGGTAACACTACTTCGAAACCAATTTTTACATTGTTTCTACCGAGTACATAGTTTCACGTATGTGACTGAAGATAGAAACATTATTGCTAGCACTAGTACAGCTGAAGCTCTTCCTTAGGTAACACTTATTTACTACTTTTTGTACGATGTTATTTTGTAATTGATTTCCGCGTGTGGCCTGGGCAAATATGAACTCTTCTCACAGGTTATTCACAGGTTTAACTGATTTTCACGGAACGATTTCTGCAACACTTTGTTTCAATGCCTTATTACCACATCTGTAGCTCTACTTCACGCTCAGTGATTGGATGTTTCAACTCTCTATAGCCAATCATACTCCTTGTTTTCTGTGGAGTTTTTTTTATCTACTACAAGTCTTTCAGGGCATAAATAATACACTGTGGTTCAATACTAAAATAACAGAAACTTTACGCATTTGTTAAATGTTCAACTTACTAGAGATACGGGAATTTTGTGGGTTCAACGACCAGCCGACTGGACTCCACAGTCCTGTATACACTCTGTCGTCTGCTATTTATTTATTGGCTTCTGCTCCAGTGAGTGTCCAGTTGTAAACGTGACAAGGTAACACAGGTGTCAGTGAGCATTTTCATGCAGGTCTGCTATAGGTTGACCGTCCTCAAGTAAGACTTTCAATAACAGCGGCCCAATCACGAAATAATTAACGCGTACAAGAGTTTGGAATTTAACGTCTTCTCAAATCAATTGGGACATTTCTCTGCTTCTACACATTTTTTTAGAACAATTAAGTTGTTAATACTAATTGCTAGACATGGTGAAATATCGCGAATTCAATGACCTGCATGTTAAAATCAAATATCCTATGCATACTCAAGTCCTGTCTATTCGTTCACTGTCTGATGTTCCACTGAGTAGCAGCTAGTGGACAAATGGTCGGCACTTGAGTATGCATAGGATATTTGATTTTAACGAACAGGTCATTGAATTCGCGAAATTTCACCATCTCTACTGACTGCTATCAGTGACAGCAGGACCAGCGACAACACACAGGTGAAACCAATTACAGACACTGTATCATTGTTCTGTTTTGTGTAGTCAAATAAGAGACGTCTATACAGAAAGACACGCTGCCAATAAACATGAAACATAGCTGTAAAAGTGCACATAAGGTTCTGAAACAAGCTGAAGAAAATTCTGTTTGCGAAAGTCAGATGTCACTAGTTACATGTGTTGACACCACGGTCGTCAGGTATGGACACTCGCCTATCTAACAATGTATTTTGCTTGACCCCCTTGTTGTTTGGCTGTAGTTCATAAAGTTACCGAGAATATTGTGTTTAATTGGCGCTTCAGTTAGGGCGGTCGGACTCAAACTCCGCTCACTTTTTTCCATTGTTTAATTTATAAAGTAAATAAAGATTGCTGGAGCCTTTTTTTCTAATTTGTGAGCGAAGGAAGTAATATTTCATAAATTGATAAACAAATACGTTTTGATAAATAGTTTATCTTAGTGGACAGGAAGTGGGCGGAGTTTGAGTCCGACCGCCCTAACTGAAGCGCCAATAAAACAAATATTCTCGGTAACTTGGCGAACTACAGCCAAACAACAAGGGGGTCAAGTTTCCAGGCGAGTGTCCAGACCTGTTCTTCTACGACCGTGGTTGACACCAAGATGTTAGAAGGTTCCAGATTGAGCATTTCGCCGGGAGCGTAACCAAACAAACGCTTGATGTGACTAAGGTTAATTCTACTACAGGTAAGAAAGAAAATACGTTTTCTTAAGGGAGAGCTTGGCACAAGGAAAATTTCTGCTGCTAGATTCGCTTCCATCGCTAATGTACCAGATAAATACTAAAACGTAGTAAAATGAAATTTAAATATACTTGGAAATTATATTAGTAATTTAATTTTAAAGTAAAAAGAAACAGATTTCCCGTTTTAAATTATTAACTTAATGTAACTTAAAATTCAGGAAAGCTCTGTGATTGGTCAGTTTGGTACCACTAGCGTGACCAGCGCTCAAGTGGCAGAAAGTTTCCCTGTTCCAAACTTATAACATTGATATTTCTAACCTGTAGTAGGATTAACCTTAACGTGACTACGAACAATACTGAGGAAATATTAATTAGGAGGTGTGTAAACAGGGCTAAAATATAAAGTTTTCATCCTAAAACGTCAGTTAAAGAGCACAATACATTCATTTACCATTAACATACCAGTCTGGTGTATACTTTTGAGGTTAAAGCAATATGGCGGCTGCCTAATTTGCTAACTACCTCTCCCCCCTTTCTTGGCTTCACTCCCCTCGCCATCATTCCGACCTTATGCTACCCCCGTGTGTTGACACACACATAAACAGGGGAGGTAGGTTCGCATATACTTTAAAATGGGTACTTGGCATGCGTGTACAGTGGTACCGTATGTAATGTGCTGCCAACATAACAATTGACATGTCCCTTGTACTCATAGTAGATTCGTTTCAGGTGGCGTCTTTCAGAAGCACATGCGGGCCTCATTGCGATACCGCACCGCCACTAAGAAAGTAACGGCACAGGTCGTGTCGCTCATTTGTTTTGGAAGAGGACGGATTGTTCATATTCTCCGAATGACCCACTTCGACATAGGTGGCGTCCGCGAGCGATCCATTGTTGGAACGGCGTTCGGGGCAGTGTTGCCAAACACAGCGAAAACCAGTACCACTCAAAGCTATTATTTATTTTGGTTCAAATTTGTTATTGAAATAATTTCCAAAAAAGAAAACTTACACTAAAATAATTTCTGTAATTCTTACAACCCATTTATTTCATATAAACCAGACATAATCATTTTTGTAAAGGTACACTTTTAATTAGCTAAACATAATTTATTGCATCCTTTGGATCTTACTTTTGAGTAAACGTTTTTACAGAGGAGTTCGACAAGTAATTTTTATAATATACAATAAACTACTCAAATTGTGAAACATGAATGCACATCATTCTTGTCAGTTTGCTGTGTAATGTTTTGAATATGTTATCGTAATATAATATTAGAACACACGGATACGTAATAATTGATGCTTACTTTTGAACACGGACATGACTGTCAATTTTTTTTTCATTGATAATATTAATTAGGAACAATGAAATATTTATTTGCAAATTGAATCAAACGTTCTTAAAATGCGCTAAGTACAAATTTCTAGAAAACATATTTTTAATGTTGTGTATATTTTTTTGCACACTGGACTGACTGAAGTTAGAAGTAACTTAGTAGCATTTTTTTTTTATAAATTATATTAACAAGAACTAAGTCTTTGTATTTAATTGAATTCACACAATTGTAATTTTTGGACAACAACAACAGATTCAATTGTTTCCAAAAATATTATTTTAAAGAAAGAAATATTTTTTACTGCATAGTAAATTTTATTTTTTTTAGGTACTGTGAAGGAAGAAATTCGCTGTTTTATGTGCTCTGCGGAACAATTACACAGCAATAAATTTCACAGGTTCAATGACCTGCCATATGGAATCCACGATTCTATGTGCACTCTGTCCTTAGTTAGTTGCTAATTATCTGCTGGTCCAATGAGTAGCCAGTTGTACATCTGGCAAGGTAGCGCTGTAGTTAGTAATTTTATGCAGGTTTGTTATAGGTTCAGGGTCTTCAAGGAAGAGTTTCTTAAACAGTGGCCCAATTGCGAGAGTAACAGTTGTCTGCAAGAGTTTGAAGCCTCATCTTCCATCAAATGAATTCGCGAAATGTCACGGTCTCTTAACAGTACTCAAGTTCGCTCTGTGAGTGCTATTTGGCAACACTGTTTCGTAGCTCCAGTAGCGGGCGGTCGGCACATATATAAGCACCTCACCGAACCCAGAGAGTATAACGACAACATGAAGCCGGCACTTGTGATCGTCCTAGTATTGTTCGCTCTGGCCATGCAGTACTATGCTGAGGCCACTCCGAGAGATTCACGGTAGCAAGATGACGAGACTACGACTCCTGCACCTGGTAAGTAGAGATAGGAAAAATTCGCGGGTTCACTGCACGGCATGATAGCCTCCAAAGAATACTTGTTTACCGAAACAGACAACAGCTGTTCATTGCCTGCTCGCTTACACAATAATAGTACCACTTTCACGTAGTTGCTCCTTTATTATTGAAGAAATGCCCTCTAAGAGGTCTCAAATAAGTCAAGTTCCAGTTACGAAAGTGACCTAAACTTACTGTTGTTTGAATACTAGCTTGTACCGAAAATAAAACGCAAATTTTTCAGGTACCTACTGCCAAGACATGTTCGGAATGACTAAGTCCTATAGTTAGAGACCCGGAAATACCTAGAATTCATTAAGGAAGACATTAGATTTCTAACCCCGGTTTACGGTAATTACTTTTGTGATTGAGTCACTGTTAAGGAAACTCTTCGTTGACGAGTGTGAACCAATAGTAGATCTGCATGATACTCTCTGACTCCCGTGCTACCTCGTCACATGTACAACTGACCACTCACAGGAGCAGCAGACAATGTAAAAGTAGCTGAGGACAGAGTGTACACAGGACTGTGGAGTCCAGCCGGCTGGTCGTTGACCACATGAAATTTCAGAGTCTCTAGCTATAGTTCATTAGGCTAGATAGACTTCACACATAAATTACACAGTGGATTGGATACAAAAATATCTGCCCTAACATAGAAGCTCATTTCCTTTCAACACTTGCAGTCACGGTGTCTGTATCCTTAAGGAACACGTTGTGTGTGTGTGTATATATATATATATATATATGTGTGTGTGTGTGTGTGTGTGTATACAGACACACATACTCATACATATGGGATTGTCGTAACGGAACACAATTTGTAGTTTGAGGTGTACTTAAATCCGAACCAGCGTCTAGTTAGTAATTGCTATAAAAAGTAATATTTCAAGTGTTCAGTAACTTGCATGTTAATATCCACTATCCTGTGTATAATGAAGTCTCTGCGATTTGTTCACTAGCTGCTATTTAATAGAACAGCTGGCAATGAACGAATACACAGGGCTTGCGTATGCATGCGACAGTAAATTCTAACACATGGTTCACTGAATTAGCGAAATTTTCTTTCCCTAGTAATTAATTTCGTACACGTTTACAAATGAAAAATTTAATTCGTCGTTAAAAGGCCATTCAGTGGCGGCTCGTGGGTTGTTGCCAGGTGGTGCTGCAGATAGTCGGAACTGTACACTCTTGATGAACGCGCCGTAGACCAAGGACCGTGAAATATTTGCCGGCTACTAGATCTGCTGTGACCACTCAGTAGTAAGGGGCACCTGCACGTCAGCGTGTCAGTGGCTGTAGAGTCAACCAGCGCACAACCCTGTACAGCTCTTGGCAACTGCAGCCCTGCCTGGCAACAACCCACGAGCTGCCACTGAGGTCATCAGGGTTTCAGGCGCATGTATGCAACCTTCTTTAACTTCTTATAAATCAAGGCTAATGTTACTATCGCTGTAGCAATAAGAGTATTACACATATCAACATTATATTCGCGTTTTATCAATTAAATCGTCGTTCTTATATTTGCTGCGCTCGTCGATGTTGAGCGTAAACAATTGTTGACTAAAAACTTTACAAAACGTTTTTTTTGTACCATGTTGATAATGTAACAGTTTGTCATAATTGGTTTCGCAGAACACAGCGAAAATATGAACGACTATTGTATTTGATTAAACGCGGAGATAATGTTGATATGTGCAATAGTCTTATTGCTTTAGCGATGGCAAGATTAGTCTTGAATTAAAGGGGTTAATGCAGGTTGCATACATACGGCTGAAACACTACGATTGTTTGTTAAATTTCACAACCATAAATATATTCTAAACTCATACACCCCGTTTATTTTGAGGTCGAATTAAGTGTTTCAAGTACCATTATTTTACTCAAAACATTGAAACATAAAAGATACACAAAATTTTAAACTAATATATACTTTAATAACTAGACCCATTAATTTTGTGTGAAAAGAATTTCACACCAAATGTTTTAAAGCCTTATGTGCACATCTGCAGCTTTTCTTCATAGTTATTAGAAGAATGTATTTGTGCAGATACATTTTTCGATTAAGTGCACCAATCAGATCAAGACTACTGTAAAACAATACATCTGTAATTTGCGGGTAGAATCCCAAGATGGCGAGAGTTAAAAATATCCATTAATTGACCATGGAACAGAGCTTATATTTACGTCTGACGTTTGTTAATTGTCAGAGATTAGATGTTTTTAAATCTCACCTTCTTGAGGTTCTATGCACAGAACACAGACATGTGGTAATGCATTAATCCTGTTCTCACTGCACTGTAAAATGAGTGATGCCTCTGTAACAAAAATATGCTGCCACTAAATCTGAAACAGACCTACAGATGTTTATGTATAACACTAAAATAAGTAACGACATTATTCTGTTTATCAAAATCAATTACTTTCGTAGCTACTGAAGTGGACATGAACTAAAGGGTTTTTATATTACAACTTGTAATAAAATTTTTTCGCGAAAATCACTTCCCCCTAACAACGGGAAACAGAATTCAGCATGGTCGGACTAGGAAATCGAACGCAGGTGTTCTCGGTTGCGAATTCAGTTTTCCCATACTGCGCCACTCTGCTCGGTCCAGACTATAAATCACTGTGTCCAGCTAAGAGCTTTCCGTGCGACACACGTAGCCATATATATTCATAAATTAATGCAGGTCTGAAAGGATGCATTGGAGACTGAAGAGGTAAATGCTCTCAAGTTTCTGCAGAGCGGGAAGGGAGGGGGGTGGTACTAGCTGTCGCCAGCACGACCACCATTCATAATATACGTGCAGCCTCGCAGATAATAGAGTACCTAACGTGCATTATTTCACGCGGTTGCTCGGCTTAATTGTGACATTATATTACAATTAATGGATGAAACATTCTTTAAGCGTACCTGCGCGATACCCGTGTGTCAAACGGCGAATGATTTATCGACACAAGTTCCCATATGAATTCTCCTATACCTCACTCAGATAATTAGTTTGATCAGCAAACATTACACGATGACACAATCAGTGGTGAAGCATGGAGTGCTTCCTGGCAATAGTGCAGACCGATAACTAAATTACAGTTAATTATACATACAGTCAACGACTCTTGGTGACAAGAATTTTTCACAAACTTGATCTTTGAAAGAAGTGTGCAATGGGAGTGCATGACTGGATTCAGTTTCTTGGACGTACTCCATTGCAAATTGAATGTCTGTCAAAGAAAACTAAACAAATAAAAGAAAACCATAAAATAAGCAGAGTATGCTTTAGTCAGCAAGATACATACACAACATGAAATTCCAAAATTGAATCGGGTCAAATAAAAACAACGAAGAAAGAGATAATAAACGAAAATAATAACAAATAAAATAAAAAAATAAAAAAACAAGTAACATGCGACACAACGATGAGACGAAACAAAAAACACACTAGATATCACACACAAACAGAAAAATAACCTTGCAGCAAATTACAAACCTTCTAGAAATAAACGACCTGATCCCATGTTACAAGTGGTATACAACTGGCTTCTCTTTGGGGCATCAGCCAATGAACAGAGAACTGAGGCAGTTCAGTAGAGTCTATTCTTAAGGTAATTTAACCAGCGAAATTTTCACGTACCTAAAATCGTCCATATGGCCAGCAACATGGCGGGAAGTCATCGCCAATCAGCAACTGCTGACAACCATGCTAGAATAAGGTCCTTCCAATAATCAATCATCTATGGCCCGAAGAAGCAACAACTAGAGACTTGTAAATTTCTCGTTATTTTCTCACAGCAGACTGGAATGCAAGCTATTGTTCGCTAGCCGACGTCTACACACTGACCTACAATGATGTTGATTGTAGCAGAGAACACTGGTAGAGTGACAAATCGCACCTAAAGTACTCAAATATTTAAATAACATCACAAAACGTCTGATTCGTAGGGACCACTATTTTTCGCAAACAGAATTTTGCCCCACTTCGTTTCGGTGTCTTACAGGTACACATATAATTCTGTTTTGTGATCAGTGATTTAATTGTTTAAATTTCACGAGCCTTGGGATTCTACCGGCAAATCACAGATGTGTGTAGTTGCAGAAACGTTATTGTAATCGGCTCAGGTAAATGATACACATAGACACGCTGCCAATAACCAAGAAGTAGAATTGCAGAAATACACGTAAGTCACTGAAACAAACTGAGAAAAAATTATTTTCGCGAAAATCAGGGAGCCCTATTGATTTGCAATAAAATCACTAGAGACACGAACATTTTGTGGGTTCACGAACCAGCTGGCTGGACTTCACAGTCCTGTGTGCACTATGTCTTCGGCTACTTGTTCATTGGCTGCTGCTTCATCGAGTGGCCAATCGTACACATGAAATGTAGCGAGGGAGTCGGTGAGTGTTTTGATACGGATATGTTATTGGTTCACATTCCACAAGAATGAGTTTCAGTAACAGCGACCCAATCGGGAAAGTAATAAACGTGTACAAGTGTTTGAAATCTAACGTCTTCTGAAATGTATTCGCGAAATTTCCGGGTCTCTAGTAAATACAGATTCTGCTCGGGTATGTACAGATCGGCGGAATCTAGCCTGTCACCAAATAATAACGCGAATTTTGAATATATTTACCAATAACAGACCGAAAACCCTTACGTCAAATGCACCGGCACACCATTTATTGCTTGTATACTCTTAAATCGGAATCAGTATTACACACTTGTTTATCTCAGATTCGTGACAGTTTCGATTATTTCATTCAATAAATAACCATTGCTATTCAATAAATATACACTGACTTGGCATAGGAAAGAATGAACTTTCAATTCAAATCACTAAATATTTACACTATCGAGAAATTTGATATGAGAAGAATGTTTCATCAGGAACCAGTTATGACCTGAAATATTCGCGCATTATTTTGAGCACATGCTAGAATTACGCTGCTTCGTGTCTCGTTACCAAATGACTCGTGATGTATTTGACATCTTTCGGATGTCGCTGGGCCAATAGTAAGTAAGTTACTATATGCAGATCCAATCGTGTGGTATCACTGAGTCAACGAGCTGCTAATGAGTAGGGACCCGTGTTTTCCGCGAAAAGAATTTTGCCCCACTTCGTTTCGTTGCCTTACGTACACATCTGCAATTCTGTTTCGTGGTCAGCGATTGGATATTCTAACTATCACGGGCCTTGAAATTCTACCGTCAAATCACAGATGTGTGGGGTTGCGGGAATATTATTGTAATTGGCTCTGTCAAATGATAGGCATAGACACGCTGCAAATGACCACAAAGCACAACTGCAGATATGTACATAAGTCACTGAAACAAACTGGGGCAAAATTCTTTTCGCGAATAACAGAAGGGTCCTTACTTATGAGCAGCTGTTGTCTTCTTCAGTACATAGATATTCTTGGAGACTAGCATACAGGTAAGTGAATCTGCGAATTCTTCTGGTCTCTAAGAATCAGTATAAATCCAATGGTTAGAGAACGGAAAAATTCGCGGGTTCATTGACCTTTAAATTAGCCTATAAGAATATCTGTATACTCAGAAAACAGCAGCTGGCAATTGGCTGTTAGTTGATGCAGTGCTACCACATGATTGGACCGGCATTTCCTTGCTTCTTTATTATTGGTTCAGCACTTTCCAGTCAAATAAGTCAAGAGCCAATTGTGAAAGTGACACAAAACATACAGTAATTTAAATTCTTGATTGCCCCTAAATGAAAACGCGAATTTTTCAGGTCCCTATTTATAGTTACGGACCCTTTTGTGCGAAAAGAATTTTGCCCCAGTTTGTTTCTGTGCTTTACATGCACATCTACAGTTCTGCTTCGGTGGTCAGTGATTGGATATTTTAACTCTCACGAGCCTTGGGATTCTACCAGCATATCACAGACGTGTGGTGTTGTGGGAACGTTATTGTAATTGACTCAGTCAAATGAGACACGCTGCCAGTAACCTTGAAGCAGAATTGCAGCTGTGTACGTTAAGCACTAAAATAAATTGAGGCTAAATTATTTGCGCGAAAAGCAAGGGTCCCTACCTATAGTGATTGTTAGAGACCCGGAAATTTCGCGGATTCAACGACCGGCCGGCTGGATTCCACAGTCCTGTATACACTTTGTCTTCAGATACTTGTACACTGTCTGCTGCTCCAGTGAGTGGCCAGTTGTACATGTGACAAGGAACCGCGGGAGTCAGGGAGTGTTTTGATGCAGGTATGCTACTGGGTCACAGTCCTTCAGAATGATTTTCAGTGACAGAGAACCAATCGGGAAAGTAACGAACGTGTACAGAAGTTTGAAATATATAGTCTTCTTGAATAAATCTGCAAAATTTCCGGGTCTCTAGTGATTGTTCATTGATTCCTATTCACAGTTCATATCTGAATAATATGCTTTGAAGACATACAAACGGTTGTTAGTTTTCCACCGATTATTGACTTTCTATATTAATCTCTCCCGAGCACACAAACTGAAAGAGTATGGCATGATAAAATTTGCAATTCTGGAATCGATAGAGTATCAGTTCTGCAACAGGCCGTTAATTCCCTCGAGACGAGTCCCGACAAACGGGCGCACGTACATCACACCGTTTGTACTCGTGTTTACCAACGCAGCTTGGTAGAATCTGCTGCCCCTTGCAACAACCTCCCCCCGTCCACGACTACCCTAACCACTCTCAAACAGAAGCTCCTGTTGCCGAGGAGATATGAGCGTTCCGGGACCTATTTCCCATCGATATACGTCGCTCCCGGGGGTCGGATTGCGACCTCTGTGAAGTCTTTATCGATCCATCGATCCAAACGCTTTGTGGGGTCGTGTCTCTTCCACCGATTCTATAGTTCTGTCGTATCTGGCTCAGCGATTCATTTTTATGGCGGCGATTCTTCTTTTTAGAGAATTTCTACCACTGCACCCGTATTTTTTTTTTGTTAGTAGGATCTCGTTGTTTCTTTACCTTTCTTTATGGGTCAGGACCAAAAATTCCCTCTATTTATTTTCTCTATAAATCAAGTTTCAAACGTACGCACGTCGAGATACGTGATTGTACCTTAGCTTCCTAGTCACGTTTTGGAACACTTCTGTGCCAATAAATAACCAAATGAAAACCAGGACGAACCCTGCGTTACCAGGTCGGAGGTAAAACTTAATACTAGAGAGACCAGACCAATTTTGTGGGTTAGAAGACCTTCAGGCTAGACTCCACAGTCATGTGTACACTACATCTACAGGTGCAAGAATTTCGTGGAATTTTCAGGAAGCAGCATAGATTTCTCAGTCCTATACATGTACTGGCTACAATAAATTATTTGAGACTAAAAAAATTCGCAGGTTCACTGACCTGTAGGCTAGACTCCAAGAATATATGTTTACTGCAATAAACAACAGCTGCTCATTGGCTAATCGCTGATACAGTAATTGCTTATAATTGGGCGCGCATTTAGTGTGCTACTATATTATAGGCCCAGTGCCTGCCATGAACTGTCAAATATGTCAAGCCCAATCTCAGAATAGTTGGGAATACAGAAGTGAAATAGCCGATAGGACAGCGAACTCTGCCACACGCCAGCAAAATGGCTTCCCTGACCAGCATCATAGCGGATAAACCTACGACCAATCAGCGTAAGGCTGCTGCCCTGCTAGCAGGCAGCCAGGCCAATAGGAAACCTGCCGTATTATGCAAGAACCAAACAGTTACGGGACTGGTATCAACAGTCTCGGGCAGCCAATAAGCGGCGAAGTTCACATGCATCAAATAAGCCACTAAGCCATTTCACGTATGTATTACTAGGGACTCTTATTTTTCGCGAAAATAATTTTGCCCCAGTATGGTACAGTGACTTACGTGCACATCTGCAATTGGTTATTGGCATCGTGTCTATGTGAAAAGCCTTATATAATTTGATTGAACAAATTACAATAACGTTCCTCAACACCACATGCCTGTGATTTGCCGGTAGAATCCCAAGGCTCGTGAGAGTTAAAATATCCAATCACTGACCACGAAGCAGAACTGCAGATGTGCAAGTAAGGCACCAAACCAAAGCGAGGCAAAATTCTTTTCTAGAAAAGCAGGGGTCGCTATGTATTACTATTTAGTCTGTGTCCCAGTGATGAAAGCGCCCTCAACTTAGAGGTGTTTAATATCTAGCTTTTCCCTAAAAGAATACGGGAATTTTTCAGATCCCTATGATTTATGAATTGGCTTCCAACCGTACGAGCGGGTAGCATGTGACAGCCCTCTGACTTGTCTGCTTACCCATTACTTTTCTACAGTTGTCTAAGGAAGTCAAAACAGCCATCGTACAATCGCAGATGTGATAGTGAAGTATATGATCTTACAGTTCAAGCAATCCTAGAATAAATCAGAGACTCTTGTCTACACAGAAAAAATTATTTTGTAGTGGCTACAATGTATTTTGTCAATCTAGTCCCTACCAAACACTTTTGTGGGGAACAGCAAATATTTTGCAGAGTTAAATAAATAGTTCGTTGGTGATTACAAAATAATAAACAATCCAACAAAAACTTTTGTAGCCACTGCAAAAAATATTTGGTATTCACCAAAAAATTATTTGGAGGGGTCTAAACTGACAAAATATTTTGTAGCCACTACAAAACAGTTTTTTTCCAGCCTCATCAGTATGTATTTTGCACAGGAATAAATATGTTGTGGCAGTATAAAATATTCTGTTGGTATTGAGACAGCCAAGTATATTATGTGCTCACGACAGAAACTTGTTGTTTTCACCAATAAATTACAAAAATTACAAACTAAAAGAGTATTTCGGACATACGCCACTGCAGCAAATGGTGTGTCACAGAAAACTAGAGGATACACACGAACTGACATTTCAAAAATAGTTCAAATGTAACACAAAATATGTATTTACTTCTAATTAATTTGGCAGAGAACATTTCCTATAAAATGTTTCTTTCAGTGTAGCTGTTGCTCCAATGAGTAAACAGTAGAGACCCAGTGATTTCGTATGTGTCCACTCGACATGCTAGATTTCAAAGCCCTTTACGTGAGAGTTGCTTTCGTAATTTGGTGACTTTTATTTAGTTTATTTTATTAACTTTTTTGTTTTACATGGCGAAATTAATGCGTACACACATTCTTGCACTTAACCATGGTTATTATTAGGGAACCCTGTTTTTCTCGAAAAGAATTTTGCCTCACTTTGCTCCGGTGTCTTACGTGCACGTCTGCAATTCTGCTTCGTGGTCAGTGATTGGATATTTTAACTATCACGAGCCTTGGGATTCTACCGGCAAACCACAGACGCGTGGTGTTGAAGGAACTTTATTGTAATTGGCTCAGTCAAATGACATACGGT
Organism: Medauroidea extradentata; assembly: GCA_003012365.1. Lineage (NCBI taxonomy): Eukaryota > Metazoa > Arthropoda > Insecta > Phasmatodea > Phasmatidae > Medauroidea > Medauroidea extradentata. The sequence continues at coordinate 202,721 of PNEQ01004858.1, forward strand.
TATTCACATAGACATGCTGCCAATAAACATGAAGAGAATTACAGATGAGTACGTAAGGCACTGAAACAAAGTGGGGCAAAATTCTTTTCGTGAAAAACAGGGGTCCCTAGTTACTATACATAAAGTTATTAATAGAGGTGATGATTACAAATCACATCGCTAAAATGTTTTCAGCCAACATACTCTTGAAAACGCTATAGTTTGTTGCAACATGTATGATTAGGTGATATACTTCTGACACAACGTAGCTGTCTGCAGACCAATAACAAGCATCAAGTATTCCAATAGCGGGATTCTTATTAGCTCCACGTAAAAGAGAAAACCAGTAATAATCTAATAAGCTGAACGTGTGTTGAAATTCTAGATGTTGGTTTGTCGTGAGAAAACTTGACTATAAAAAAAAGCCCTTTACTGATTTGTAACGTCCTACGTCCTGATGGGTGCTGAACCAATAACAATAAAAAAAAAAAAAAAAGGAACTTATTTCAGGCCCAATCATGTGGTATCACCGAGAGGTCAATGAGCATTTCTGTGATGCTTGGGTGAAGTGCGATAAGTCGAAAAATATTTTTTCTGGGTAAATTGGAAAAGGAAGTCAGAAGACATTTTGAGCATAAACATAGAGTATACTTGTGTAAAAACTAAATTGTTCCGCTTCCCTTTACCATTATAATTATATCCTTTCACTCAAACGTAGAAAATAACATGTTTTACGTGCTAATTTAACTGAACCCAATCTTCTCATTTTTCATGTTATACTACTTTTCACAAACACCACAGGTTTGTGTCGTCTGCTTGGTACATAATTCAACGCTAAAAGCATTTATCTATAACTGTATGTTTCTTGAAGTCAATTTGCGAAAATTATGCAATAGCAATCCTAGACAGTAGATTTAGCCAACGTTTTAAACAAAATTGTTTCCAGTGTTACAAACTTCTGAGGCACAATCTCTGACTCCGGAACCTCGTGCATTTAACTGCGGCGCAAGTGATCACGCATAGCGAATTAGTACTTTTGATAAATATTTACTCATAAAGTTGGCAAATACCATTATCTATGATTGTCATTGAGTATTTGATACATATTGGCTTCGAAGAAAGCGTAGAAATCGATGGATGTTACCAGCGTTTATTTATCCACCACGCACTCTTAAGGGACCTTCAAATTTCACGAAAATATTTTCGCACCACTTTGTTTCAATTCCTTATACACACTTGTAGCTCTGCTGCGTGGTCAGTGATTGGATTATTTGTACATCTCAGCGTCTTTTAGAGTCTTGGGATTCTGCCCGCAAATCACATACGTGCGGTGCAGTAGTAATCTTGTTACGATTGGCCGTTACCCAAAGACCCGCGGCCAATAACCACATATCTGAGCTTCAAATGTGCACATAATTAGGGACCCCTGTTTTTTTTTTTTTTTTTTTTTGCGAAAAGAATTTTGCCCCAGTTTGTTTCAGTGAAATACGTGCACATCTGCAATGGTGTTTCATGGTTACTGGCAGGGTGTCTATACTTACCGTTTGACTGAGCCAATTCCAATAACGTTCCTGCAACAAGACACGTCTGTGATTTGCCGGTAGAATCCCAAGGCTCGTGACGGTTAAAATATTCAATCACTGACTACGACGCAAAACTGCAGATGTGCACGTAAGGCAACGAAACAGAGTGGGGCAAAATTTTTTGCGCGAAAAATAGGGGTCCCTACACATAATGAATTGAAATGAACAGGTGTAAATTTTTTTATGTAAACCAGAGACAGCTGCTTATATTTTTTGAGGCAAACATGCAGATCAGTAAAGCGTCACATTTTCCTGCTTCTGCCGATACATAGGCCTATTATTCTCACAGGTTTAACTAGGCGCGCTATGAAAAGGGAGCTGTTGCAACGCCTGAATCAATAATGCAATATGTAAATTAAAAGGTTAATATGTAAAGAAACTCAATAGTTATTGTTGCTTAGACGAGTGGACGGATGGTTTGTTGCAGCCGAAGACAGATTCTTCACGTGCTACTTCACCTGTCTGGGCGAGTGTCTGCAGAAAGGCAGCTTCATCAGCAGATGTGTGCCAGTGCGGGGTGGGAGCTGAAGGGCGCGCCACGTCGAGCAATTCTTCAGTCGTCGTTGATCATAGCAGACCCTAGGTTGGAAGACTTAGACATTCGATGTGGCAAACTTGCATATATATTGTTTCACATGACTTACAGCCGCTCTGCACCGAAAAATTATTAATTTTATAACTTGCACATTATATTGTCACGAAGTGATTTTTCTGATTTTAGTTTTTTTGTTAAGATACCTTCATTTTTTTTGTTCAGATCCCTGCTTTAAATAATTCCTCACTTCAGAGTTTATTGAATTCTAGTTTTTTAATAATAACGGCTGTGTGTCTTTAGTTGTATTTTACAGTTTTTGTCTAATTCCCCCCCTCTCTCTAATACATCAACTTATGCCTGAGACAGGCGATTGTTTCACGGTACGGCCGTGATACAGCTCACGTAGGC